>JARFXV010001607.1:0-122268 GCA_031761425.1 Cosmopolites sordidus
AAATGATCTACTATTAGGGCTACGAGCATTCGCCGTATGATGGCGTCGGCGAAGGCGATCGGTGGCACCACGTGGAGAAAGGGGGAAAGATTTCTGTAATATATATATATATATATATATATATTATATATATATATATATATATATATATATATATACATATATATATATATATATATATGTATATAAAAATGATCTACTATTAGGGATGCTGGAGCTTTGAGAGCTCATAGCGGCTATATTTGTTTCGCGATCTTTGACATGTCTTGTCAGTTGTTTTCCGAAAGGTTTGCAATTAAATCATGGTTCGTTTCACATTAGAAGAACGTTTAAAAATTGTCCAGTTTTATTACGTAAATTCGCGGTCCCCTCGTGCCTCACAACGAGGAATTCAAACCCATCGTGATATTTGCAGTGGTAGTCCTTCTGAATAGGCTATTGATCATGTTATAGTGAAAATTTGAAAGTGAGTTTACTCTCCACGATAGTATGGTGCCTGTACGATAAAAAAAATGCCAGAAATATTAAGAATATTGCCGCCGTTGTAGTGTAGCCAAAAATGACAACGTCTCGATTGCTCGCGGTTCGCAAGATTTAGGCCTCTCGCCAATGACAACCTGGCGAATTTTGAGGTTGGACTTAGGCTTGCATCCGTATAAGATGGTACTGGCATAGGAATTGAAGCTAACCGACCATCGTATTCGTCGTGAATTTGCCGATTGCGCCCTCGAAATGATGAAAGCCGACAACGAATTTCATCACAAAATCTTTTCCGATGAGACTCATTTCTGGCTCAATGGCTTCGTCAATAAACAAAATTGTCGGTATTGGTGCGAATCTAATCCACACGTAATATATGAGTCCTTTGCATCCGCAAAAGCTCACAGTTTGGTGTTGATTTTGGCATCTGGATTTTGGCATGGTGGTCCTTATTTCTTTAAAAATGAGGAAGCAGCCACCGTTACCAGCAATACCGAGCACTACAAAATAATGCTGGAAGATTTGTTTTTTCCCGGAATTTGATGGAATCGATGCCGATGACCTTTATTTTCAACAGGATGGCGCACCATCGCATAGTTCCCTAGCCCGGCCTACGGCTATTGGCGACTTGGAAACTAACATTTCTCAAGCCATAGTCGCTATACAATCCAAAATATGCACCATGATCATCGAACATTGACGCGCGCTGATTGAGCTATTGGCGGTCTACAAAAAGAGTAGTGGTGGCCACTTGGCTGAAATCTTGTTGTCAAATATCAGATCATATATTGCATATCTGGATCTCTCAAATAAAGCAATTGGAACCGATTGTGAGCAAAAAGGTCAATCATTCTTATTGGTATTCCCCCCATAATATATATATATATATATATATATATATATATATATATATATATATATATATATATATATATATATATATATATATATATATATATCCCATGTAGACTTTGATGCAGATTAATTTTTTTTTGAATCCTTTCAAAATATATTACATCAATGTTGTGCAAGAAAATTATAGTAAGTTTTACTAAACCTGTCTCCTACCTACTTGAAAGCGCTTTCTGTTGGATCAAAATTCCTGAGAATAATATTCCGGTTACACTATAAAATTGTTAAAATTATTCACAATGTCATAAATCAAACGCTGACTGCTTCTAATTAACCACCACTGGTAACCATTTTGTTAATTAATGGCTCAGTTGTACTATTGACCAATAACCGAAACGGACTTTATTTTCGAATCGTGATGGAATCCGTAAAATATTTTTTTTCCTAAATGGCGGTCGCAAAACAAACAAAACGTCGAAACAGGCCAAGGATGAAATTCTTCGTCGTGACGGTTCCACCATCGCTCATCTAAAGTCAAGAACGCGTTTGAAAACTTATTGCCGCATATCCCGAAATGTAAAAATATACGCGGTCGTTAGAATTTATCTGTTTACGTGATTAGTTATCTTCGAATATAATGATAATATGCAATTTACTGCCAGTAATGGCTATACATTTTTGTAACAATGATGATTTATTTGTCATTATAACTTTAAAGGTGTCTTCTTATTATTGTGCACGGTGCTTACGGAGATTGGCTTTCATCATGCTGATTCGGATTTACTGTTGCTCTGAATAATTGGATACATCTACACCATTCGCGCAGGTTTCTAAACCACGATATCATTCTCCTGCCGATCCCTTATTTGCCCACTTTCCCTACTTAATCAATTGGAGCTGGCGTTATTGATACCGATACCCTCTCATATGTTCTAAGTATTTCAATTTTCTAGCTTTGGCCATGAACCTAATTTTATTTCTTTGCCCATTCTTTCTAGCATATTCGTCGTTTGTGACCGTCGTTTGATTCTCAGGATTTCGCGGTGTAACCACATCTTAAAAGCTTCGAGTGTATTGGTATAATCCTGTATAAGTGTGGATGAGCCAGCAGAACTGACAAGACACAACATCGCATCATTCATATTCTAATGTTACTAATCAGCTCTCTACTGACGAAAAACTGTTCATTTTAATGAAGGTAGAAGTTTCATCTTTATTCTGCTGCAAATTTCTATCGGGTGATTATTTGTCTTGCTTATATACACTCAATGTCAAACTGTTACAAATATCATATAAAAAATCAAACTATTTAAATACAATTAAGCTTTATTATTATTATTTTTTATTTGTTTTACATAAAAGTTAAAATATTTATAACTTAAAACAATTATTAGCAGATATTTCCTTTTTTTGGCGTCAAAATTTTAAACATACTTGTTTTTTGTTTGTTTTAAACACATTTAATTTAAGATTTCTTAATCCTCTAGAGATTTTATCACAATGTTTCCGTTTAGTTCAGTTCTTCATCAGTTTAATCTTGTGGATTTGTGTAGAATAAAAAAATTGCGATTACTGACTACCCAACGCTTTTTATTCATTTAAATGTTATATATTTCATTTTGCGCTCTCAATAGTAATTAAAAACCGATTGTAAATACGAAAAAATGATTTGCTGATACAGATATTATTATAAAAATGATATTAGATATCATTTTGCCGCGTGATGATTACAAAGAGCTTCTCGTTTGTCCAGAATTTTTCTTGGTTGATGATCACCAAGAAGTTTATTTTTATAAGCCTGGAGCCTTTCATCACCCCTGCTGTCCAAAGATATTTACTGACTGAAAATATACATTTTTCGAGAAGATTTTGAAGTAACAGAAGATGAAGAAAATGCTTTATTAGACGTTTGTTTGACGTAGTTTTCATATATGTACGGTTTTGGTATACAGCACCGTTGTTGCAACTCCAGGCCTAGTTCTAGAATTTATAAAAGCTCTTTACAGCTATAAAAGTATCGATAAATGTTCATCTGAAGCAGTATGACTTTGATTGACCAAAAAGTACACCAAAAATAGTAACAATTATATAAAAAAAATTAAAAAATAAATAAATTGACTACTTTGTAAGTTATCATACCTTAGACTTTTTCAAGAGATTTAATATCAATAAAAACTTTTTATGAAAGTATGAAAGTTGTTAATGATGTAGCGGAGATAACTGTGCAGTTGACGCAAGAATACATCAATATGCTCACTAAAGATGAAAACAAAAAATTTCAGGTGATCTTCTGGTGGTAAAAGACTTTAAAAGTAATTTTCTAAATGCCACAAAAGACTGCGTGACAAAAAAAAATAACATTTTAATAGTTAAAATCAATTTCTTTTGAAATTATCAAATAAGTGTTTTTATTAATTCATAATTGTAAACAAATAATAAACCATAATAAAATAAAATGAAATGAAAAAGTCTTTATAACTTTGATTATTAAAGCTATAATACTTAAATTAAGATAAAATATCAATTTTTTCGTATTTAAAATTTGTTTTTAATTACTATTGAGAGCGCTAAATAAAATTTATAACATTTAAATGAATAAAAAGCATCGGGTAGTCAGTAAATTTAAAAATATTAGATAATTGGGTTTTTAAATAAAAAATAAGTATTAATTTTTTGACTTTATTTTAATCTTTATCCTAAATAATATTGATAATCGATGCGAAAAACTCACGATCACGATTGTGACATCATTATGTTAAAGTGTTTTCATGTAAGAACTGCCATCGGCTTTTACCTGTGTATATACAGTCAAAATTATTAAAGTTTAGTGCAAAAAAATGTGTGAAAAAGGGTTCATAAAGGCCAATTCTGATAATATACCTGATGTGGATTTTTTTTACGGTAATATATTTTAGCAAAAATGACATTCGGTTCAATTCAGCTGAAGTTCGAGGTGTTAAAGTACCATTTGGATTTTATACTATTATACTATTTGGATTTTTTAAAAATAATGATGTAAATGTAAATAAGAAACAAAATATTTTTTTGAAATATAAATTAATTATTTGTAGGGTGTCACGCGAAAGTTACGGTGACAAGGCTATAGGTTATGTTCAATTTCTGTGCAGGACTTATACTGTTACTTTAATTATTAATTAAAAGCTAAGAAAAGTTTAAGACACTCACTGTCACGATTGTGTAGCTTCAGGAGGTAATAAGTACTCAAATATAAAAAAATATATATAATGTTATAAATAATACACTTTTGCATATATTTAATGGCCGGTGGTTGTAAAAATTTGATGTTGTTTTAGGATTAATACGTCGTGCTCCTTGGAACCATTGATTTCGACATTGTAACATCTTGTGGCATATTTACAAACATTTTTTCGGCAGTTGTTTTTGTTGTATTCGTACAAAATGGTACGAAACAGGCATGATAACTAATTAAATTTGACATTTTCAACAAATTTATCAATACACTGATAATAATATCAAGAATAAGTTGATTAAATACTAAAACACTTCTATCATCTGTCTGTAATGTTGAGGAGGAAATAGACAATGTGACGTCAGACGTGCTGGGATTTTTTCGGGCTGTCGGCGCGTCATCGGTACTAGGTTTAAAAATTGTATTTTCAGTTTGGTATAACTTTTTAATTATAAGGAAAAAAATAAAGTTAGTTTTGTTATAAAACTTATATATGAAATTTCATGATATTTCAAAACCCCAATTATTGGGAAAAACACTATAAATAAATCTTAACCTTCGAAAAACTTATAAAATATATTTTTGACTCTAATATAAAAACTTGTCCTTCTAAAAGCATCACAACAGAAGCAGAATCAAGAATATTTAGTACGATAATCAATGTAATAAGTGAGAAAAAAAATCATATCTAAAAAGTGTAATGTTAAATTGAATGGGAAAAGTATCGTCATTTAGGCAGGGTTAAACGGCATCGGATTTTTTTTTTAATTGTTTTTAGGCTATAAAGAAACGATTTTCACCCCAGTGAAAAAAGTCAATTTGGGAAATAGCGGACACCCTAGTACGCAGATACTTATATTTTTGTACACTCTTAAGGGACATTTTGTACATTTCTGGTTATATCTTTCTGATTATCATATATTGAAGAAGCTTTTGTTGGTTTAGTATTATTAGTAATTTTGAAAAGTGTTTATGTATTCTCGTGATACACTGTACGGACTTAAACTTTTAAAACAGGTTATTTTGGGGAACGGATGTATGAAACATTTTATGATTTTTTCTTGAATATAATTTAAAAATTATGAAAACTGCGTTTAATGACACTTTTAATGAAAATGCTTCATAAAATCAATTGTCTTAGAAAACAGTTGGATGATGATATTAAAACTATACATTGGAGAAAAACTGTACTGCTTTAAATTTGTAACATTACCAACTCAACTCAAACTAGCAATTATTTTCAACAAAGCTATACAATAATTAAAGCAGAATATATAGTTCAGTGGCGGCTTGTGAGGGAGGGAGTTGGGGCGCTGCCCCTCCACCATTTATCATAGTAAACAATTTTTTAGAGCAAAACACTATATTTTTTTCCGTTCAGTTTCTTTCCTTTAACTCATTCTCCTGGTTCACGTCCTGTATAGGGTTTCAATAGCACGAACCGCCACTGCAAATAACGTCGAGGGTTACAGAAGAATGGCTGCTCTACAATACCAGAAGAAAGTTGATTCTACTTTCTAAATCACCAGATATTACCCCACTAACGATTTATGGTTTTTAGTGGATCAAAATGTGAGGCCGATCGCGTTGGTGCAGCGGTAAGAGCGCCTGCTTTGCCGAATCCGCGCTGGAGCGATAGCTGGTTCGATTCCAGCGCTCGGATGGTTATTTTTCTTTCTTCTGTCCGTTTATCTTTCCTAAATGTTTGTGATTGTTTCTAGGCAAGAGTGTAAAATCTGACTACGAATTACCCCTCGGTCACGCCAGTTAAAGGCTGGGTAAGGCCGGATGCCTTCTGAGAAGTGTTCTACGTTGGTCACTCGCCAGTCGGTAGGTTTCTTGATAGACTTATGGGTAGGCACATAACCAAGGGTTTATAGCCCGAGGGGGGTGCTGGCCTGGGTTTGTCGGAAGCTGATGACCGTGGTTCGGAACCCACGTTAAGCTGTAGGTCGAGTCGCTAAAGAGCCTAGTTGCTGATGCGCCTCTAACCCAAACACTTTACTTTTACTTTACAAAATGTGAGAAAAATCAAGTGTACTAATATAAAATCTCTATTACCCACAAAATAGACAATTATAGCAAGTAAAATAATTAAAAAAAGTAGAATCAATGTCGAGACGGTTGCAGGGTAATAATGCTGTTTTTCGAAAAAAAAATTAGACGTTCAAATAGTTCTTCCCGTTGAAAATTGATATTTGATTAACTATTATTTGTTGAATTTCTGGTATAATATGGTATAATATAGTATATATCTGGTTTCATTCTGGTATAATCGTCAATTCTTCTATTAGAATCTTTTATATATAAAAGAGATTTACCACTAACCAAATCACTTGTTTTTAATTTTTCAAGCGCGTTTCGCTAACCATGTTAACATCATCAGGACATGATTCAATATTATTTATAGTGTCATATAATTTACAATATCATATTGAATCGGATTTAATGAGATTGAATCGTCTCCTAATGATGTTAAAATGGTTAGCGAAACGGTCTAAAAATTAAAAACATATGATTTGGTGTTTAATGGGCAATCTCTTTGATTTTATGGTATAATCAGTTATCGTATGTACTGATGTAACAAAAAATATTTCAAGGTTTTTTTTGTCCATTTTATTATGGTTATTTCGAAATATTTATAAATATAGGTCTTCGCATGAATAATCTACGCAATCGCTCACAAGAGGGAACAGTTTTTCACTTGGCACCATTTTTGTCATTAAATTAAACGGTTTTTATTTTCATTCCCGTTTCAACTTTTCGTGAAATCATTGAGGCTGGCTTTGCATGTAACAACACTTATTCAGTCTAAATATAGTACAGATATTAATATTTAATACATTGTTTCATTTTAAATATGTAAATAGGAGTAAATGAATAAAAAATGAATAAAACTGTAAAACTTACTATGCTTATACAGGGTGTAAGAGAAATAACTTTTATAAATTTAACCAAAGATTTTTTACATTATTTTAAAAATAGTCTGTTTAAAACATATATCGAAAATTGAACTATTTCCTCGAAAAACTTATATTTTCCTAAAAATTGGCAATAGTTTTATATATATATATATATATATATATATATATATATATATATATATATATATATATATATATATATATATATATATATATAATCAGACTCATATAGACTTAATATACACTCAGACGAGTCTCTGAATTTAAATATTTGGGTGAAATAATCATGGAAAATGGGTTGGAAAAAGCGGCCAATAAGGGTAGATGATAAAATAATGGAAACTGTATTGAGACTTACACAAAATATTTACGACAAATAATGCTTATCTAAAAACACAAAACTGAGACATTACAACACAGTTATTAAGCCAGAATGTCTATATGGCGCAGAAACGCTCATTTAGAATACAAAAAAAGACATCGAAGAGATTGAAAAGAAAGAAAAATAATACGAAAAATCTTAGACCCCAAACAAATAAATAGCACAACATACTTCGAGAAAATCAAGAAATCAAACAATACACAGATATACATTTATGAGAAAAAGAAGACTGAAGTTTTACGGGCACATAAAATGGACGAATCTGAGTAGGATAACTAGACAAATAGTTGAATTTTATGAAAATTGGAGTATAACTAAAATAAAAACAATTAAATAGATTGCTGCAATAAAAGAGGACCTAACATCAACAAATATTACACAAAGTGAAATTCAGGATAGAAACTGTTTTAGACACAAGGTTAATGTTTGGGAGATTTGCCAGAGATAAAAATGTAGGAAGACCGGAACAACTTGGTCTGACGAAAGGAAAAAAGCTCATAGTGAAAGAATGAAATCAGTATGGGCCCAAAGGAAGGCTAACAACAACAAACGCCTCTAACTGTACTTCGCGTGGTCCAATAGGGCCCATACGTGAATAATAATAATATATATATATATATATATATATATATATATATATATATATATATATATATATATATATATATATATATATATATATATATATATATATATATAGCTAGGAAATGAGGATCAAATTTAATCAACATGGAAAACAGAAAAATGTACAACAGAAAAATATTTACATTTATATGTACATTTGTTGGACTCTTCAGTCGAAGCGGACAACACTTGAAAATGCCAAATGAGATTCCGGATCGACACCCGGAATGATGTAGAAATATTTTCTACTAAAATATTCAAATAGAAGTAATGATTATATCAGAATGAAACATAATATAAAATTCAATAAATGATAGTTGATGAAATATCAATTTTTAACGGTAAAAATTGTTTGAACGCCTAGTTTTTGTTTTCTAAAAATGACATTAATGAACAATTATTAACGATATGAACAATTAAAAAAAAACCGTAGGGTTAATCCACACGATTTTCGTATTTTTTTATTAGGTTGATATAATTATTTTGTTTTTTTTTTAATTACCTTACCACATTAATTTAAACCATTGCTGTGTGTTCCACATGAGATGGTGGAACCCAGCGGTTGGGTGTATGTGACACCCAACTACTGTTGTCTCATTGGACGCTGTCCAAAGAAATCTAACATTTCATATATGCACCATCCGACGGGAAGCCGGTGAAAGTATATGTTGTTGACTGTGGATAAAGCCTCCCTATTCTTGACGGGAGAGCATGTGTTGATACTCTGACGAACCTGAATATCAAGAGGCGAAACATATGCCCTCCAATTGAAGGGATGGGTGGGGCTCGTCCCTTGTTAGGCACCTAACAAAATGTTCATTTAGGCCGAAGAGTCCAAATGATTGATGAAATAAGGAGTTTTCATATATTTGGAACTCGAAAACCGTTGTGCCCTGTTTAGGCAGTCTGGACATTTTTCAATCCCAATTGCTTCATGAATTATGAGGGGTTTCGATATTACGGGATCTCCATACGTGGCAAATTTTATCGGAAACTACCTTGACGTATGACAGAAGAAGGGACTTGTTACCTGAACTTTATCAAGATGCCCTCTTATTTGACGTCTGTCATTTCCTAGTGAGTTTCTAGGACTTTAAGTTTTATTTGCCTATGTTTCTTGCCCGACAATCTTAAAGATCCTGTGGCTAAAGTTTTGGCCACCGAATTTAATTTGAATGGATGATAATGTGAATTCACATTTAGATAACGGTTTGCGTGTATTTCCGAAATTGATATTCTTGTTAGTTTCGATATTGTCTCGTTATTTACAAACATCTCCCTTCCAGAAACCCTAGACATTCTGAAAAACAAACACTACATATCAACGGATATTCTTAGACTAAACTCAAAGATCAAAAATTGATCTTGGATATTCTTAGCTTATTCAAAAACTTCAGCTAGGAGCAAATCAACTAGATTCTTGTGCGTTGTAGATTTGTAAAATCTCGACGTTTGTAGGCATTATCAAGGGAATCTAGTTGATTTGCTCAAAGGTCTCAATCTGCTTACATCCCATGGCTCACAACTAGAAAAGAACGCGGTTGGCGCGACCTCTTCATTAACAGGTAAGGTCGCGGGTGGGGTGCTTTACTGGGTCAAATAGAGACCCCCATAAATTAGTGCCCATATAGGGTAAAAGCCGACTAGAAACGGGTAAGAGCCTGCGGGCTAACCCAAAAACCTGGCCAAATAAGTCGAAGTCGAAGTGGGGCGCTTGGTTGAGGGGTGGGGGTGAGAGAAGACGTTTGATTGGAAGGGTTTCGGATGAGCAATAACGGGTTTTCATATATTTAGACCTCTAAGATCGTCGTTTTTCGTGTTTAGGCAGTCTGGACTTTTATCAATCTCAGTTGCTTTACGAATATGCGGGGATTATAGGAACTTATAGTTTTTTATATTTTTTATTTTTTGGGGTTTTTCGCCGTGATCTAAAACTCAAAAAATATCAAAAATATCTGTTGTTATGTAAATAAAGAATCAATGGGTAAAAACAAAAACAAAATGGAGACAAATTTCTTAGTGATTCCTTGTCTGTAATAAATTTGCCTAACGAACAAAAATTTAAAAAATACAAAAATTTTCTAAAATAAATACAAACTTTTGAACGTTAACGTTTCGGGAGCTCTTCCTCTCCCGTTTTCAAAACGATTCTAAAAAATAAATTTTATTAATTTCTATATATACTGAAAATATAGGAAGTAAATATATTTTGTGTATATGTCAAACAGAACACCAGCATTCGGTTGTATTTATTATTTTTCGACTTATCTTCATGAAACAATTATAAAGGTATTTTTGAAGGTATACGTACGGTATATTAACATGAATAAACTATAACCAGTACTATTGAGTTTGAAAAAAATTATAATGTGTTAATTAAAAGAAGTTTTGGAAAGTTTTTAAGGCGGTCTTAAACTTTTGGCCTAGTGTAGCTGTAGATCTAATTATTCCGAAATTTACTTAATGCCATTTTTTAAGTTTGTTTAACTGTTCTCACTTTGATGTACGTAGTGTTTGGTTTTTATTTGCTAAAGTTGTTTTTTTGCTTGGGCTATGTATCCACAGAAAATAATTAGCACCGCTGTCTAAAAATAATCCAGTAGCGTTTTCAGATATTTTCTAAGAAATACATTTTAATAATAGATTATCTGACATATTGAAACTGTACTATTAAAAGAATTTTAATGATCTTTTTAAACAGACATTTTGAGTCATACATTTTTGACTTGTAACTTTTTAACATTTATAATATCAGATTGAATAACTTTATAGTTTTTTTTATCATTAAATCATTATCTCTATGATACATGTTCCGGAATCATAAAATAAGCACTGCACAATAAAAACTGCACAAATTAAATACAGAAATGTACCACTAAATACCAAGTCAATTGTTTTTAATTTCTTGACAAGCGTTTTTCTAACCTTCTTAACATCATCAGGACATGGTTAATTTTTTTACAATAATAAAAATCAATTGATTTACTATTTAGTGGTAAATCTCTTTGAGTTTAGTATTTCACATCAAGGGTTCCAGCGGAAGAACTACATGAATGTCAAATATTTCTTTTATCAAAAAATTTTAGTTTTTTGTAGAAAACTTTTTTAAGTTCTGCCTCTAAAAAAAATCAAAGTTAGTAAAATGCAGTAAAATATAAAATATCAGATAATAAATCGATCAGTAAAATAATTATTTTACAACTATTATCAAGAAAATCAATATCAACATAAGATGCATAATGACTGTTCATTTCAATACCTAAATTTATTTTTCCTTTAAAGATCACCAAATTCTTTACAAAATAACCCTTAACAAAAAATCGTTACGAAATTCGTTACAAACATCTTGAATGCATGTTTATAATTGATTATGGGTTTCTAATGAGCGAGAATAAATTAAGAAGAATAAGCTAGGAACTGAGGGTCATATTCAATCAATCCGGAAAACAGAAAAATGTAAAATATTTACATATATATGTACATTTGTATGGAATAGCGTATATATATATATATATATATATATATATATATATATATATATATATATATATATATATATATATATATATATATCATTATATTATTATTATTCATTAAATGATTTTCTTGGGGAAACAAAGAACAATTTAAATTCAATTAAATTATTATAATAGCCTGTTTTGGCGAATTTAACTGTTTATGTTTGTACTAATTATGTTATCAGCTAATTCATGTAAATTCATGTAAATTATGTTAACAATACTATGTTGACTGTGTATTTCTCTCCTCTTCTTTTCTTTCCATTTGTCTTTTATTTTTCTTCCTATCTTTCCTTCTTTTTTTTGTGACTTGTGTTAAGAATGTTAGAATTAAGTGTTTATTATGTACTTTCTTAACGATGTTCAATGCCTTATAGTTTTGGGAACAAATAAATATTATTATTATCACAAACATGATTCATCGATCTTCTCAGCCTAGGCTGGTCGGGTTTACAATGCCAGAATCAAAAAGCAGTTCAGCTCCTCCCATTCAGCTTAGTACCTTACGAACAATGTGGCAAGTTTGTAAGAGAACTGCTCGTTGTCCTACTGTGGTAATCGATTTTGAAACACCAAGAATTTCCAGATTTTTGGAAAAGGTTTTGCTTACTAGGCCTTCGGCGGATATAACAAAAGGTAACACCTCCACTTTCTGGAGTTTCCATTGATTTTTCAGATCAGTTGCAACATTTTCGTACTTCGTGACCTTTTCCATTTCAGTTTTTCTGATGTTATGAGAGAGTGGTATCGCAATGTCAATTATGAAAGCTCTCCTCTGCTTTTTGTTGTAATCTGTTGTAATTGGTCTATCCCAGTAAAGAATTGTATCGGTTGACTCAAGTACGGGGGAAGGCGTGTACTTGTAATATGGTGGAGGCATCTTATCAAATAGCGAGTGCTTTAAAGCGATTTGCTGGTGTATAATTTTCGCCAGCTGATTATGCCTGCCTAGATAAGCATTAGGGGCAAGGACTGGACACCCTCCAACAAGGTGTTCAATTGTTTCTCCTACACCACCGCACTTCCTGCACTTGTCGACAACATCCATGTGTAGAATATGTCTTTCATAATTTTTTGTCCTTACTACCTTATCTTGAATAGCCGTCGCGAAGCCTTCTGTTTCTGGATATAATAGTCCATCGGTAAGCCAGTTTAGAGACAAATATTTGTCAATGGAGTCATCCTGAAGTGATTTAGGAAATCTCCCATGTAATGTCTGTTGTTTCCATTCTTGAACGATATCCTTCAGTGCTGTTCAACTATCAACACGATTTTGTTTATTTAGATTTAGTGGGGTGAATCCCTGGTCCTTCTTAACAACCAGTTTCATTAGTGTGCTATGTGAACTAATGAAGCGCTCTCTAATCCTATTCTCCTGATTGAGACAAAGATTCTTGACATTCACAAGCCCTCTGCCTTCCAACTTTCTTGGAATATATAGCCTTTTTGTGGACGAATTGGAATGTAAACATCGGAACTTTGTCAATGTTCTTCGTGTCAATCTATCCAGTTCATCAAGATCTGCTTCAGACCATTTAACAATGCCAAAAGAATATGTCAGAGTTGGCACCGCCCAGCCATTGGTCGCTTTAATGAGGTTTCCACCATTCAGTTTGGTGTTTAAGAGTTTTGTCAGTCGTTTTTGGTACAAAGTGGAAAAATTCTTCTTTAATAGGCTATGATCAAATTTATGATGTTGAAGCATTCCCAAATATTTGTATGAGTCTTCTGATGCTAGTTCTTGTATACCGCAGACTGTTGAATGTTGTTCTTTTATTATTCCCTTTTGTATGCTGATAGTGGAGCATTTCTCGAGTCCGAATGACATTTTGATATCCTTACTAAATATTTCGACTGTTTTTATTAATGGATTTAGTTTATCTCTTGTTTCTCCATAGAGTTTTAAGTCGTCCATATATAGCAAATGAGATAGTTTCCTGGAATTTCTCATGTCAAGTTTGTAGCCAATATTGCTATTGTTAAGTAATGTGGACATCGGATTCAACGCTAGACAAAACCAAACAGGGAAAAATGAATCTCCCTGAAATATTCCTCTCTCGATATTTGTTGTTCCAATGTACTGTTGGCGGACAAATAAATTAGTCTTCCATTTACTCATGAGATACCTTAAGGAGTTTGTAATCTGCGGACAAATTTTGTAGATGTTCAAAACTTCTAATAACCAGTCATGTGGGACACTATCGAAAGCCTTCTTGTAATCTATATAGCACATATTCAAATTGCGCTTTTTTGTCCGGGCTTGCGCAAGAACTACAGCATCAATCGTCAGTTGCTCCTTGCATCCCATACTTGCCCTAATACACCCTTTCTGCTCATCTTCTAATATGTTATTATAGTCACAATGTTGGTAAATTTTTTCATTGAGCAGGGCTGTGAATAATTTATACAACACGGATAAACATGTTATCGGTCTATAGTTACTGGGTTGGTTAGCATCACCCTTTTTATATAACAAATATGTATTTCCCTCCATCAGAAAGTCGGGGAAAGTATCAGGATTCACCATTATTTCTTTAAATGCATCAGCAAGTACCTGGTAAACAGCGGTGAAGTTTTCGATCCAGAAGTTGTGTAATCCATCTGGCCCGGGTGTCTTCCAGTTTTGAGTTTTCTTGATGGCAGTGCAGATGTCAATCGCTTCAAGACCGTTGAATTCCATTTGTGGAAGTGCATCAGTCTGTTTTCGAATTGTTGCAACCCACGGGGCCATTTTTTCATAACCATCAGATCTTTTCCAGACAGATTTCCAGTATTTCTCAAAGGTAGATACATTCACATTTTCATGTTTTGACTGGTTACCCTGAGCTTCTAGTTCTCTATAAAACTTCTTCTGGCTATTTTGAAACATTGCATTTTGGTGTTTTCGTTTTTCTGTCTCATTGTATCTGGGTAGTCTGGCTCCCTTCGTTTTAGCTTTCTGTCTAAATCGATCTTTCAGGTGTAATAATTTCTCGCGAAAGTTTGACTCTTCAAATCCAATGCCAGATTTTTTAGCAATTATTTTCGTTTTTTTCGTCACTTTGCTAGATGCATTTCCAGCAAGATACTCAGAAATAATGTCAACCTTCCCTCGAAAATCATTGATATCAGTTTCCAGGCGCTTTTTCCAGGCAGATGTATCTTTTTGGATATTACGCCTTGTCGCATTGAGGGTGTAAGTTTTTTGACCTGAAACCTCGATTACAGTTACTGCTGCACAGTACAACGCAAGATATATGTCACTAAGGTTCATTATCCCCGATAAATGCGATTCCAAAACTTTATTGACCTGCATTATAGTCAAGCGGGATTTTGCAATGTTGCGCAGAATCGGTATTTTTGGCCTATTTAGTGGATTTGAGCCAGTAAAATGAGCCAATAGACTATAAAATCTTTCTCGTATGTTAAAAAAGTTTCCATTCATGACTGTTTCTTTATTTTGAGTTGATGATACGTCTGTTGTTAGGATTGGAGTTTGTACTACTGGTTGGTTCTCTGTGTTCAAGTTAAGGATATCCATGTTTTTTTTTTTTTGGGGTGGGTCATATGTAATGCTTTGGTGTAATTTATTACCGACTTCTCTCTAGATGTTCATTAATTCTGTTTTGATCAAAAAACAGAAATTCCAGGATTCTGTGGACATTTTCATTAGTTCTTGCAGTTGAAGTCCTCTGCGAAGTTCATCTTCGATCGAGTTTTCTCTTTCTGCGAATGCCGTAAGCCACGTGACATCCTGGGCCCTTGGCAAAATACTATTTCCATAGATCTGTTTAAGTTTTGCAAAAGTTTCTATCGAAGTGTGCCCAAGTCTCCAAACCAAAACCAAATTGATAACACGCTGTTGCTCTAAATTGTTGTCTCTCATTTTCACATCGCACTAAAAAAAATCATTTTACAAAAGTAACTGCTACGGACCACCAAGTAACTCTAAGGAGTTAAAACTCGTGTTGAAGCCGCATCAGATATTGTCATGTCGCCCTTCCAAAGCCAAATATGTTGACAGATCAAACGCGATGTCACCAGTCTTATTGTTTTGTTTGCATGCATCGTATACAGCCTCAGATTGGATTAATTCAATATATTGATCTGGTTGGATTCGAAGGTTGAAGGAGGTTAAGGCTTACTAAAGGGATGTGGCATCACAGGAAAAAGGACATTTCAAGTACCCTCAGATATAAATATAATGCAAGGATTTAGATCTAGGAATCGCGCTCGCCAATTAGATGCAATGCCTATTTCGATCCATAATGCGTGTTACTATAAGAAAGCAAGATGTGAATTTTAAATAGCAAATGTAGTAAAGTATTGAAATAATTATTGATTTATAATACAGACATTTGAAAATTATGTATGAAACAACACGTCCAGTAAATGAACTCTTCTGGCCACTCTTCTGGCAAAATTTTCAATAACGATTTTGCATAAATGTGGCTGTATTTTGTTGATACACCGTTCAATTTTGGCCTTCAGTGCTGGGTGGTCGTGGGCTTGTTGGCGTAAACCTGAGACTTCGAAAACCCCACAAAAAAGTCCATAGACGTCAAATTGCAAGAACGTGGCGATCAATTGGGTGTTGGTCAATAAAAAATAATTATCGATTTTTTACTTTATTTTAAAACTTTATTATAAATAATATTGATAATCGATGCGAAAAACTTTTTAAAACGTTGTTACAATGGATTATAAATTAATTAAAATGTATACAATTTTAAAAAATCACATGGCTACGAACGCGCCGCGATTGGCTGCTATGTTTGTGACATCAGAATACTAAAGTGTTGTCATGTCAGTACTGTCAACGGCTTCTATTCGTATATATACTGTCAACATTATTGTTAGTTAAGTGCAAAAGAAAATATTGTTGATTACTAATTTAGTTCAATAATGTGTTCAATAAAGGGTTCATAAAGGTTAATTTTAATAATATACCTGCTTTGGATATTTTTATAGTCACAGATTTTCTGAAACATGATATTCGGTTCAATTCAGAGGAAGTTCGAGGTGCTAAAGCTTGGATGTAAGTTTTTTAAAAAATAATAATAATGTAAATGTAAATAAGAAACAAAATATTTCTATTAAATATAATTAAACTTTTTAAATTTATTATTAATTTAAATTATTTCTATTAAATATAATTAAACTATATGTAGGGTGTCACGAGAAAGTTACGATGATAAGGCTATAGGTTTTGTTCCAGTTAACCGCAAAAATGGTATTTGCACTGTAAAAGGACGTGTATGTCTAGAACATAAAGTTCGGAGTAAAGCTTATACAGTTACCTTGATTATTAATGAAAAATTAAGAAAAGTTCAAGACACTCAATGTCACGATTGTGCAGCTTCAGCAGATAATAAAAACTCAAACAAAAAAAATATATAATAGTAATATTTGGTATATATTTGTAATATTGCTTTTCAAAAATAATGAAAAATGTTAAATATTGAAGAACCAAAAGATATTTTCTAGTTTTGTAATTATTTTTTGAACAATATAAATCATAATTCGAAAAACAAAACTCATACATACTGTTTAACCAAACACTAAACTTATTGCTTTAATTAAGGTTTTTAGTATTTTTGAAACGATGGCGATTATTCACCTTAAATGTTTTATAATCCACCACATTAGATTCCTAATAATATTTGTAAATATAAATAAATCTGGCTGCCAACTAACTCTAATGCCTGACCAGCCAGTTATTTCCCAAATAAGAGAAGGCACCTGTTTGAGTGGAAAACTTTTATAGTCGAAGTGTGGGACTCTCGTACTTGTCTACCCACTAGAAAACCACTATGTACCACAACATATCCTGGAATCTCTGTCAGCCTACCATCAGTCTTCAATGCCTATAATAAATTTCTAACCTGTTTAAATACACCTTATTAAATAAATATGTTCAATTAATAGATGAAATGTACCAAAATCTTGAAAAACACTAAATATTTTAATGGTTTTGTTTTATTTAGAATAGAAATAAACCATTTTCTTTACTTTTTGTTTGGGTAGTAGGTTTGGGTAGTGCTTTTCCTATTTTTCATTTTTTTAATACTAACTTCATATGTTTGTTTTGATTCCATGGAAAACTGCTTTGCCAGTCCTTAATATAGCTAGTTGATGTTTATCCAACTGATCACACAAAGTTCTGTTCTACGATTACCTTCCAAATTGGTAGTCGAATTTTGTTCATGTCTTTTTTTGTCTAATTCTTGAATATTATTATTCGAATCCTACAAAATAGATGATCCTGTAGGGCTTTCTCATTGGTACTACCCTCGGTTGTGTTGCTACATGTAGATTCTTTGCGGATACGCAGGAATATTCCTTTTTATAAATTTGGCACGTTAATTTGTTTTCCCTACATGAATTAAATAATATAAATAAAACTTATAAAAACGAATACAAAAAACAAAAGGAACCCTAATTTGATTTCATTCTGAACTTACCTTTGAGCCTCTATATCTTATCTACACATATATGAGTATAACGTCGAAAACAGCACCGAAAGCCACAATTAAAAGCAAGCATATTTTCAAATCGATAGCAAACCAACAAATACAGTCAAAGATATAGGCTAAATCTATAGAACAATGACTAAGATCGATAAATTGTTTTATTTACCCCAGACTTCGATTATTTCCGAACGTCTTTTCAGAAAGAGCGCGTAAGAAAATTTTTATACAACTTCCGAATTGCTCCGAGCCGAACCGATATTGGCGATATTGGCCTTCGGAACAATGGTTCCGGTTTTTTTCGAGAATTGTCGGCGTGTCATCGGTACTGGGTTTAAAAAATTATTTTCAATTTGATATAACTTTTTAATTATAAGGAAAAAATAAAAATAAAAATAGTTTCGTTATAAAACTTATTTATCATCTTTCCATTTATGACAAAAAAAAATTGTCACCAAAACAGGAAATCCCACTCTTTTCGCTGTGCATGTTGGCTGTTGGCAGAAATTGTTGAGTTAATTCGACTTTGTAAGCATAAAATGCAACACTGCAACACTTTAGTGAGAATTCGATGAAGAGTGGCTGTTGAAATATCCAATTCTTTTGCACGATGACGAGTCACTGGACTGGGCTCTCGGCCACACTCTCACGAACTACCAGGATTTTTTGTTCTAAACGACCACTACGAGCTCGTGTCGTGTGTTTCACATCAATAACTGAACCAGTACTTTCGAATTTTTCGATAATTTTTTTCACAGTTGATAAACTTGGAACATAATTTCTACTGAAAATCAGATGCATTTTACGAATCGTAGCAATCATATTTTCATCATTTTGATTTTTCGGTAGTGTTTAACAATAAGGACACATTGGTGCATCGGGTTGCGCTCCATGATTATTAACTCATATCTGTCTCTTATCGACATGTCATAATTCTTGACCTATCGAATCATGACAGCCAAAAGGGTGCTCAATTCAAATCTTGCGCTCTTATACATCATATGCATCATATGCATATATGCTATGCATAGAAATGCATCAACAATCATTCTGATGTGACTCGAACAACTATCATATAATAATCCCACATTCTGTTGATGTTAACAATGTTATGTAATAAATCTGCTTTTATACACATGTATAATACGCATTATGGATAATAAAAATTCTATTCTTTGTAAAGCTCTTTCATCACAAAACAAAACATGTGAAAAAAGTTTCGGTTTTAAATATTTTAGTTTGGAGAACAGTTGGAAAATTTGACACTAGTGATTTTTTAAAATGAAAGATGCGAACGCTATTTTTTCCACCTTTTAATGGAGTATGGAACAGTGTGAATCGCAAGTATTTTTATTACCAGGAGTCAAGTACAATCAAAGTGACTTTTCCACATAGTCATCGCGAACATTGAGACATTTGTCATACCGATGGACGAGCTTTTCAAAACCCTTTTCATAGAAGGTTACCGTCTTGAAGCTCTTCGTTGGTGCGGAAGCGCTGACCCCCAGATCTTTCTTCAGTTGCCTAAAAAGGTGAAAGTCACTAGGCGCGACTTCTGTGCTGTAAGCCGGGTGATCGAACACTTTCTAATGAAACTGAGTAAGAAGTTGTTGGGTTACCGCAGCAGTATGTGGTCTTGTGTTGTCATTCGAGATGATTGCATTCCTCTACTTTTATTTTATCCTTTTTTGTTTGTGTTTTTGGACAGCGCTTCCGCACTAACGAAGAGCTTCAAGACGCCCTGAAAGCCTATCTCAATACGCGACGGCAACTTTTTATGAAGAGGGTATTGAAAAGCTCGTACACCGGTATGACAAAATGTTTCAATGTTCGCGATGACTATGTGGAAAAGTAACTTCGACTGTACTTGACTCGTGGTAATAAAACTATTTTGTGATTCACACTTGTATGCATTTTATGCCCCATCGGAGGTTAAAAAAAATAGCCCTCGTGTACAGGTTTTCTATTTACAAAATATGTTATACTACATATTTTGAATTATTGGGATACGTTGTAGCTAGTCTTCTTAGTTAATTTGGGGATCTTTCGTAACTTCCATTACAATATATTTTTCGTATTCTTCCGTACACTAGAGCGGCTGATACTAAATCCTTCTTCTTCCGTATACTAGAATATATTTTTCATTTTATTATTTTAAAATTTATTAAAAATAAACAGAAACGAGTTATTCTTCGGTTTGTTGAATTATTTACTACTGATGCTATTTACTATTGATGCTATGTCCACGATTTTAAAATTGATCGAAAAGAGTATCACAAAATAACAAATTAAAAGAGGCACATTAATCAACATTCTTTTTTCAAGGAAATCTTTAAAATCGGAAAAGCTTTTAACTTAACTGACAAAGTTCGCAATTCTTTTCCAGTTATCGTTTGTAATTCACCTTTGATCTTTCAAACTACGGTCGAACCAAACTATAATAATTTGGTCGAATTAAAGTCAAGTGGCACGAGCTCTTCTAATGAATTATTTTGACTTGAAATTTTCGGCTATCATTTACACTGATTCGGTCGAATTAGATAACGAGGTCAATTTGAAAATGAAACAGTGTCTCGCTACAGCGACAATATTTTTTAATTATCGGAGGTGGGTGAACATTTGATATTAACAAAAATTGCTTTTTATTGTTGTTTCCTGGATTATATTTCAACTCAAATAGCATGTTATTCCTTTTTTTTTGTTATTTGTTTATTTTTTAAATTAGAATCGCGTCAACTTACAAAATACTATTTAGCAATTCCACTAGTCTGTGGCTTTCGAACCAAGGTCACTTACGATTAACCCCGCATCATTACCTCTTTCAGGCTGTAACCCTTAGTTTATGCTTAATCATTAACTTTTTCGCGAAGTATAACAACTTTCTAGTAATTGCGATTCCGATTTTATGCTCTTGTCAGTGAAATGTGCAGCTTACAAGCTTGGTCTCTCCTCGGATGGCCACCAAATACTAATCGCAACAACTGCTGTCGCATATTATCCGGATTTGAATTTCAATTTTCCGGTCTCCGGATTTTAGGAGATATCAACCTTCAGATTTCCAAGGTTTTTTTAATAAACATTTGTATTTTATATCGTTTGAAGGATTTTTGAAAGTTACGAAGATATTTAAAATAACAGTTTAAAACATGTTCGAAGCTTTTTTCATTATTGATAATTCCCTTCCAACTACTTTAATTATATTTCAGATGAAAACTGATCAATCATATTCCATAACCGATTTCGAGAGAGACGATTCCTCATCAGACGATTTCTTGGTTTATTTCCTAAGACTGATGAGATATGATCGTTTATATTGTATCATTTGTATATGATAAATAACAGTATAAATATAAACGAAAACGGTAATATTCCATATTTTTACGGTTTCTAAGGCTAGGTCTACATCAATAAAAAATGCGTTGTGCGGGCTGTATATGTGGTATGTGCTGTGCCTGCACGGCAATGTAGACGCTCTGGCATACAAAATCACCCACCAATATTGTCGTCGCACAGCACGCACACGAACCATCTGTTGTCCACCACATAATTCAAACAAATTTTTCCAGTAAATTCAACACACTCGCAAAATTTTATTGGTGTGGACCTAGCTTAATAGATTTGAAGTTTTCGCTGACAACACTGTGAGTAATAACATATATTTGTACACTTATTAGCTACCTTCTGAGTGGTGATTTTTTGAGTGATACATCAGCTTTTGTGAAGGTTTCTACAACGAATGAAACAAAACATTCCCCTTGACAAATAAAGTCGTAGTCATTCAATTCAATGCTTTGTTGTTGTTTCTTCGTGTGTATATATAATATAACTAATCGATAAGGGCCAGATCTTGATAATAGGGAGGTTGCTTATACATTTCGAAACCAGTGCCACATAACATCCATTTACATTTAACTCTTGGGATCAGCCGAGGCGTTATTTTGGTGAAACAAAATGAATATGTTACAGCAAAATACTTAAGAACATCCGGACGGTGATTTAATATACATTCAAGGATCAGATGTGCTGTTTAAATGAGGTCATTCTTTAGAGTTTGAATGAAAACTACATTTGGCAGAACAGGAATGTAAAGTGGGTTAGCATCACGCTGTTTTAATTCCTTATAACTAAAACTTTTTTTCTATAATATGTTTATATCTTCTTTAAAGTTTGTGTGGTTTTGAAATTTATGTTTGTGTGTTTGAAAATTATGTCAATCAAATATGAGCCAGTAGAAGCAGTGTAACTTTGTACCGTTTTTAACACATTTTCCATAAGTTTTGTCAACCTATATGGTGTTAATGCAACGATTGAAGCAAATAAGTTGTTCTTACGTTGTTGTATGATCTGGGGCTTATTTATGTAAACCTTTTCCTTCAACAATCCTCATAAAAATAATCTATTAGCTCATTATTAATTTTGCATGAAAATTGTCAATTTGATGAAAATGTTTTATGATGCCATTACAATATTCGAATTGCTTATTATTGTCTGTAGACTATAGCTCTTGAACAATTTGAATATAACGAATCTTATAGGTAAACATGTGCACATCACTTCTCAAAATTCGGTGTAAGCTGCGTGGAGAAATTCCCAATTGCGCACCACGTCGTTAATTTAACGTTTCTGGAGACTCCTCCATAATGCAATATGTTGAGTGCTTCGCACTAGTTTTGGTCTTCTAATAAAGGGCCTACCCCCAACTGTTTAAAATCTTGAAATTGTTTGAATACACGCTAATTTGTCATTTTATGAGGCGCCGGGCGATAAGGATATTTTCGTCCAAATTCACATTGAGTTGCAATAATTGATTTTTTATGTAAATTAAAACAATTTCACCGCGTTCTTTAGTATGTATTTATCCATAATAACACTTGCACTTGCACTGAAAAAATGACGCCAAAATATAATGATAGCGTGATATTGCCTCACACTTTATTAACCACCGAAGAGAAGTTGAAACGATAGTTTGAGAATCCTTTTAAGACTAGAGTTCGAAATTTCTATCGACGAACCATAAATAGGTATATAAAATAATAAAACAAAAACTAATATAAATACTCGATAAAACAATGATGTATATAACCTTATTATTATTATTTTATATTAAAAAAGTAGGAATAGATGTTAGTAGCTCTTATTGTCAATATAGAAAATGGATTTTTTTTCAAATAATATAAGCATTCATATTAAATATTTACATTTTAATAACTAATCCCATGCAACCAACAATACATAAAAACTCCCACATTCGAAAACCTACTTTCGACGCCATTGAACTTTCTTGAACTTTATCGGTGGCAACGGTAGATGTCCGTAGCGCCTCTGACCAGTTCAAAAACCGTTTTTAACTTTCACGAGCCGCTCGCCACAGATATAATCGCGTTTATTTATAAAATTCTGTTTATTTTCGACGAGAAAATGACTTTGGACGGTGCCACAAAGCGGCCGCGTCATCCCAAAAGGCATTGCCGGTAAATTTCGCGCTTGTTTGATCGTTAAATTTCATGTTACCAAGGGTGGTGTTTCTTTTTCTTTTCGTCTCTTCTTTTATTTTTCCCAGAAATCCAATATTTGGCGATGAAGTTAAATCGTTATTAGAACCGGTTAACTTTGTGTTATAGCTTTTATCGTGTAGTGTTATATTATTTTTTGCGATGTTACCCACTAATCAAACAATGGATATAAAGAAAATAACAGCTCCTGAGCGACTCAAACGAAAGCAGAGAATGTTTATTCAGCCCTTGAAGGTATTGTTGTAAGGGTGATGATTTTATTAACTAGAATCATATGGTGTAAGAAATAAATATATTAATAATATTCTTGATTTAATTATTAACCTAAGAGTTTCAACCAGAAAATCACAATTTATTTCACTGCCTCGGTAGCGCAGTAGGTAGCGCGTAAGTCTCATAATCTTAAGGTCGTGAGTTCGATCCTCACCCGGGGCATTACGTTTTGTTGTTTCTTTTTCCTCTTTTCAACAATTTACTGGGACATAGAATTATAACGAACCTTGCAATTATTCTTTTATTACATATATTACAGACAGATTTGTTTAACAAAAAATATTATTTTGATAAGCGAATTTATTTTTGCATTTTACTAAAGATAATGTGATTTGCAAATTGAAAAGAGGCTTTCGTATTATCCTTGACTATTAAATATATATCTTCATTTTTAAAATAAGCAATTTTTTTACTTTGGCTAACTATTTATTAGGTAAAATCACTATCCGGTTTTATTATTATTTTCACCCCATCACTATTTATTAAATAAAACTAAATATTTAGTTTGAAAACATAATAGAATTATTAAACTAGAAAGTGACTAATAGTTAATAAACAATAAAATAACTCATTATTTGTTGTAATAAACGGTTACTAATATAACGAATATAATAATCTATTTAAGAGCCATAAACCATAATCTGTTGTCCTCCTTTAAACGTAGGTGTTAAGGTTATTTAATTAAATAGCTTTTAAAATATTACTATAAAATAAATAATGAATGTATTATAGTTTATTAAAATCACTTAAAGCCACTGGTTCCGTAGTGTAGCGGTTATCACGTCTGCTTTACACGCAGAAGGTCCCCGGTTCGATCCCGGGCGGAACCATACTTTTTACAATTTTGTTTTATGGTAATGAAAATATACAGAAACTCAGAAAGTTTTTGGCATACCTTGCTTTTTAGGGATTTATCACAAATCATGCCGAAGTTAATCAAATTCTTTAATGTGTAAATATAACAGGAAGGTACATGAAAACAAAGTGATTTCAATCAATATCAATTACGCAAATAATATGAATAATATTATTTTGGACTGCAAATAAAGTATTTGTACATTTGGCATAGATAATGCTTCTGTGTAAATACAGACACTGTAAGGATTAGTGTAGCCTATTGTACTTACTAATCCTGTCAACTGTCCAACTCTTACTGTTCTGTCAATTCAAAATTTTTTCAAGTCAAATTTTTTTTTCTGATGAGATCAAATCAAAGTTGTTAAGCCAGCCAACATTTTAACGTTGTGGTGGAGAGGTTGCTCACACCGCCCTAGTCACCGGACCTTAATCGCATAGAAAATGTATGCCACATTCTAGACACTGTATGCCACATTCTAGACAATGTATGCCACAAGTCACAATTCCACGTATGGACCCACATAGATTACAAAACAATTAGTGCAATCAATGGCTAGATGCAGCGGGTTGCCACTTTCTGTCCCCTCCGCTGAGTTATTTGACTATCAATTCACTGGCAATACCAAAACAAAAAAAAAATACTTTTGAAATTTAAATTGAGTGGAAAGAGTGGTATCATTGCCTTTAATAATAATAAATTATAACTTAGTGAATTTTATATAACGTCAAAGATCATTGTATCAAAGATTACATGATTGTGATTAAAATTATTGAACAAAATTGCGAAAAAAATGATTATGCGATAAAATGAGTGAAAATAAAGTAAACATGAAAATACCAACAAACCAAAAAATGCTATGGAAAAAAATCAAATCAACCAAACCCACCAGGTGTGCTAAAAAATAATATGGAAAACTAAAAATATGTACGAATATTCCGAGATTTTATTGCTCATGTCAATTGACTTGGTATTATTTCTGAATCGAATGGTCGAATAAGCTCCCTATTCTTTAGAATTGAGTGGCAACCCGTTGGCAAGACATTTGGAAGCTGTTATTCGTGTTAATTGGATGTGCAAAATATTACATACATTACAATGGAAATTGATTTTTTATAAAAATTACTACTGGTATTTATTTAGCGCTGTGCGATTTTTTTGAGGTTTCAAATGTTATTAATAATGATATTATTTATTTAATTGATACTTTCAAAAATGGTTATCCTATGTTACGTCATTTATGTTATATTTACAAAAATTTTTCTTATTTTCACAACGATTTGTGATAAGCCCCTAAAACTTAAAGAATATCTAAAATACTTTTTTTACCTACTGTATTTTACTTTTAACAGAAAAACACTGTACACTCTATATCTTACGTCTTTTGGTTCTTTTTAAGAGAACAAAGTTTTTGAATTGAGGTTTATATTTTTATTGGTGGTTCCAATAAGGTGGTTATAAGTGGGTTTATAAGTTTTCGGTACTCTCTAGATTGTTGGTAAATTTTTATTTTTTCATAATATTTAATAGAATTATCCATTCATCAGAAAAGGGAATTATATCGAATGTAATTGTTATATGTGTTATATATGATTTTTCTCGCGCAGAATATTCTTTAGCCATGGTATCAAGTGACAAACATTTATTTTGGGACTTTTGAAATAGTATTTGAAACAAAAGCTACTATGAAAAGAGTTAATTTACAGTTAATTGAAGGGATGTATTTTGAATAAAAAGAAATAATTTTGACAAAATAACTAACTGTTTTTTTTATTAATTTAAAATTTCCGATAATTTTTCGACAAACTGTGTATTTAGTCACGCCCGTGTAAATATTATATTACAACAAGTAAATTAACAAAAATTTAAATCAGGATATTCTTTTCATTAAGAAATTTGTTTTTGTATAACTTAAAATAAAGAATAAAAATGAGTCCAACTAATTGAACATGATAATTTTATTTATGGGTCGCCTTTATATAAGCTCATTAATTAACATGAATTTATTTTGACGTGTTGAATTGTATGAAAATTTGTTCCTTTGATCTTTGCCGAAATACAGATGACATAAATGTCAACCGAAAAATGTGAACATATCTGAAATGCAGAATAGTACCCGATATTGATTTATACTTTATGTAAATATTTCAAACTGAAAATATACTTACTGTGTGGTATATTTCGAACACAAAAATTTATTCACTTTTTGCTTGTTTACCTGTATGTTTCGGTATGCAATTATAAAAAATGCGACAAAGTAAATGGTTTAAAATATCTTTAGATATCCTTAATCTTCTTTGTCATGTTGCGAAGTCATTTTCGTATATTACTTAGCTAACCAGTATGTTTGTGTATGGATTAAACTTTGAAAAGGCATGTCTTTTTTACTTGCTATGCGAATACGTGCTATCGTCCCTATTGGCTGTTTTTTTACGGTGCATTCTCAAGACGCGTCTCTTAGAATTTTGCCGATCTAGAATTGAATTGGAATGGAACTTGGAATGAAACAGTTGTTGTTTTAGAAAAGGTTAGGATTTAGGATTAGATGCATATCAGTAACTAAGTATATTTAGTGATCGGATCTACAGCTTAACCTGGGTCCTGAATCGCAGTCGCTGTAAAACGCATTTTTAATCGATTGTTGACAAACGCGAGCGAAAAGCTTTTTCGAAAAAATACTCGAAACATCGTGTAAATGTAGCGAATACGGTTCACTAAGATGTTTACAATATGAGCAAGTTCATGTACTTTCAATAGCGATCATTTAATACAACATTGTGGATTTTAATGACGATTTTGTCATCGGTTTTTGAACATCCAGAGCGTTCAACATTTTCAATGGATGTACGATCACGTTTAAATTTAGCAACCTACATTTTTGTACATCCGAGGGGTTTAGATCTTTGAGAACTACTTAGATCTTTGAGGACTGCTGGCAACTAGTGAAAACCACATTTCAAATATCCATTCTATTAGGATTTTAAATGATACACTTGTAGTTTTTTTAATGTTTTAAATGTTTATTATAGATTTTGTTCTACATATGTTTTGCTTTGAACTTTTGTTAATTTTTTGAGCCTATATATTCTTCTGGTTCTTTTTGTAACTTTCGTGCAATTTTTGTACAAAAAATGGCAGAGTGTTTTATATATGTTAGTTTACTCTGTATCATACCAATATGTTTTGTTTTTGGAATTTTATTTGCAGAGTGAATGTTTTTGTGTTGTTCTTAGCGGAAACCAATAGGAGTTTGAAAAAAAAATATGTAAAACTAGGTAACCAAAAAAAATTGGGTCAAACATTTGTTATGGATCTTACTCAAGTCTTGATGGATAAAAATCACCAAGTCTTTGACAATTATTTTAATTCAATAATAAAAGCTTTTTTTCTATTTCAATAAAGAAGCAGCTGCAAAGGCAATTGAAGCAATTTGGAATGTTTCTCTCACGTGGTCTCATCAACCTACTAAACGAGGAAGGCCTACTTTGTTTTCAACCACTTAACTTTCAACCATTTTGTTTTCAACCAAATAACTTTGTAACTGTATAGCTTAACCAACATAGCCTCTGAGATGCGCAAAAGAATTGAGAGGGTCACTCACCCAACAGAGACAGACAATGGAGAGTTCCTCGAATGGACAGTACTTAACCGATATTAACCCAACGAATGCACTGCTTCGAATGAGATTTCGGGCGTTAGGCTATTGCGCATCCAAACCTCGGAGTCCAAGCTATGTTGGTTAAGCTGTAGTACCGTTAGCGATGTTCACAGAACCATTTGAAAATTTTCCATTTGATTATGTTGGAAGTTGGATTAAGCCTAAATAAAGACAGAAATTGCTTAGCGCTATTTTATAAGAAATAAGCAACTATATTTTTAGTGATTTGTTTGTTACGAGAAGTTTATTTGTATTATTTAACGTTATTTCCTAGTGGTTAGCAGTAGTAACTCATTTTGTAATTATAGACATATTTATTTTTGAAATTCGCTTATTTTTTAATTTTCGTAATTCTGGAATTAATTTCGATTTTAAAACATTGAAATATAGTATTTTATACTTATTTTTCTATTATACTATACTTATTTTTCGGAATTTTTCAGAAAATGTTAAAAGTTGATTGGTTAATTCATCAAACAACTAAACGAACACCTTTGATATTTCGCAGTACGCCATTTAACGAATCAAACTTCAACAATATCATAATCATTTAGTCATATTTATCTATCTATGTGATAAGCGAAGAACGACTCCTGAATTATTTAAAAATACTAAGCGTATTTTTTTAGAAAAAAATGCTATCCAGAATGCTAAAAAATAGGTCTGATATAATTTAACATTAATTAAAATTTTATATGGAAAACCACTTGAACATCCAAATTATGAGCTGACTTATAATGACCATGACTTGTTATGAGCTGGTTACTAATTATATGATTTTTGTTTGTTGAAATATGTTGACAAAAAATTAAATGTTTTTTTCAAATAAGTTTTCACAGTTTTCTTGTATCTCCAAATATATAGCGATCCCCGTATAATTGTGGGGTCGTTCAACAAATACCTTTATAATTTTTTAGTGAAAAAAAAATAAAGCTCGAAGGTTGAGTAAATGCAATATGTTTTGAAAATAAAATCATTCAATTTCCGCCTTTCGTTGCCTTGCCAATTACCACCTTTTTGTTGTATTTGACGGTTATCACGATTCCAACTTTCTTAGAAACTTACCGATCAATGGCACCTCTGGCTTATACATAATGCCATACTGTGAGTTTTTTTTTGGAGGTAATCGTAGTTTGATAATGCCTGTTTGATTTTTTTCAGCTCATATACGGTATTTTGTTTATTTATATCGGGTTGTCTGAAAAATTCTCAGGGATTTTTTTAAGAAAAAGAGAAACGCTAATTATTTATGTAAATGTTTATTTAGTCTATTATGTAATTATCATTGTTATTTAAATCTTTTTGCCAACGCAGTGGTAGGAACATAATGTCTTTTTGCCAAAAATTAGCATCTTTGTTGCAAAAAAAGTCAAACGATTGTTTTTCATGTTCTTTCATCATAAAAGTTTTTTATTTTAAACAACTTTGGAGGGAATGGAGGAAGCTCAACAATTTTTGCTGGGTCCTGATTGGAACGTGTGGTCGTGCATTATCATGTTGGAATACAACACATTTTTTGTTTGCTAATTCGGACCGCTTTTCTTCAATTGTTACCTTAAACCGATCTAATTATGAACAGTAGATATCGATGTTGATGGTTTGGTTTGGTTTGGTTTCGTTAAAGAAGCTCAAAGTGAATGGGTCCCTTCCACTCCCATCAAATGCAAAACATAACTTTCTTCTGATGGAGGCCGTCTTTCGCCGTATGACCCGGCATTCTCTATGATTTTTTCATTGCACGTTATTGTACACAATCCAGTTTTCATCACCAGATACCAACCGTTTCAGAAATAAAGCTTCGCAATTTTTTTTAGCAAAAGATCGCATGAAAATATTCGTTTCAGCTGACACCACACTTCGTATCAATATACATACCCATGTTTTTTCAGATGTCTAAAAACGGTCGATTTGTTAATAACTTATCTTCTTATTTAACTTATCTGTTATCTCACTGATTTATTACCGTGGGTGTGTGGATATTCGGCTGTTATATCCCTTATTACTTCGATATTACTGTTTGAAGGACAAAGCAATGCCGGTCTTTCAGGTGAAAATATTTGCCCCTGAACAGACCAAACCACTGTTACAGCGTGGTTTCTTCAACTGAACCCTCTCCATAAACGGTACAAATATTTTTTTTGTTTCGACGTTGTTATTCGACTGTGTAATTATCCTTTTTGAAATGAAAAAAAACAGAATGTGGTGTAAATGCCAGTTATCGACCCACATTTTTAATTTAAAGCAACATTACTAAATAAAGGCAAATCAAAGGGAACCTGAACGTAGATATTGTAAATATCATATGAATTAATAGGGTTAGTAATAGTAATTAGTTTATAGCTAAATACAAAAACAAACATTTTATAGTAAAAATGAGCACATTGTAGGTGTTAAACCGCGTACTCACTTGAGCACAGACGCGAGTGAGGCAAAAATGTCTGTAGCGATCCAATTTTTGATTTTTGTTCGCCGGACCACAATGATAGAATGTTGGATGAACAATCCGGAGCTTATGTCAGTTTTATACTTCTTTCTAAGTTATTAAAAAATAAAACCGTAGACGTAGAGTTTCTTCCTAATTATATTAAGCCGCGTACTTACTTGAGTACGAACGTAAATGAGGCCGCATAAGGCGCGACAAACAAGCTCGAACTATTCGCCGCACAGCCTCGGAGCGATTAATTTGTTATCGGGTCATCAAAAAAAATTTGCCCCCCTCGGCTTGGGAGTATTTTGCAATATTTTTTGTAAAATTTATAATCTAAATACCTATGGAGCGAAGTCGAGAGTTGTGTTTAAAACTTAGAACAAGCCACATCTCTTGACAAAATACTTGTTTTAAAACCCTAAATAAATATTGCAAATTGGTAAATAAATCACCGGTTGAAAGCAAAGTTATGGCTAGTCTTTTCTTTGGTGGAATTGCTTTTCTAAATATAGTCTCTATCTTTTTTAGTTTTTTGCTTCTAACACAATTTAAAATTATATTAGAAGTTTTAGGACCGCTTCACAAAGGACCGACGATCAGGACTGACGATCCGTCCGATTCATTATTTTATAAGTATCATTCACATGTCCGCGGATCATGACTTGACGAAAGCACCTTTTATTGGACTTTGTAAACATAGAGAGTGGGCCCAAATTCTTCTGGAGTTTCGGTTCTTTTTTTGTCTTTCTATGAACCTTTTTACACATAAAGGACAGCAACGTGATGCTTTGTACTTTTTAAATACATGTTGACGACTTATTGACTCGATTGATCGGTGGCGACCGGTCATCAGCATTAATCATCGGTCTTTTGTGAAACGGGCGTTAGTTAGTCTTCTGATACTGGTGAAATTTTTAATTTTGTTACTTGCTTCATCAGCCAACAGATCAATACACAAAAACGTACTATTAATATCACTAATACGTCTTCTAAGTTATAAGGGAGAACGAAATATAAACCGGAATTTTACAAATAGGCGTTAAATCACCCGAAATATTTACTCGGTTGAATGTTCGGTATGGGGACGATATTTTTTTTTCTTTTTTTTTTGGGGTTTTCGCCAATCTAAAACTAAAAAAATATCAAAAATATCTGTTCTTATGTAAATAGAGAATCACTGGGTAAAAACAAAAAACCAAATGGAGACACATTTTTCAGTGATTCTTTTTCTGTAATTGTCAATGTATCATTGACGTACACTATCTTTTCAGAATTTATAGAAATTAATATAATTTATTTTTAGATTCGTATTGAAAACGGGAGGAGAATACTTCCCGAAACGTTAACGTTCAAAAGTTTGTATTTATTTTAGAATATTTTTATATTTTTTCAAATTTTGTTCGTTAGGCAAATTTATTACAGAATAGAATCACTGAGAAATTTGTTTCCGTTTGGTTTTTTGTTTTTACCCAGTCATTCTTTACTTACATAAGAACATATATTTTTGATATTTTTTGAGTTTTAGATCGTGGCGAAAAAACCAAAAAAAAGAAAAAAAATATATGAACACGCCACAATCATTCAGACATGGGGACGATACCCTGTTTAAGACCCAAGAGTTTTGTTGGGTCAAGAAGTATAAGAGTGGACGATAAAGTGTGGTAAATTGTAAGTCATAATCGACGTCCCAGATTAAGTGTCACTGCTGACATTGGTGCAGTTTGCGACCTTATCGAAGGTGACCGGCGGCTGACTATTCATGAAATCGTTTTAAAGGGGGGTTATTAGCTTTGGAATTGCTCAAACAATCCTCAGAAATCATCTTGGCGTCAATAAAATCTGTGCCCGATGGATTGTTTGGTTTTGACGCAGGAAAAACTGGAGAATATGCATTGGGAAACCCTTGAATACACTGCATACATCCCAGATTTGTCAACCTGTGATTATTTTTGTTTGCGCTCTTGAAAGATGCACTTGAAAGGGTACAATTCGACAACGATCAAGATGTTGAGGACTTCGTGAGCAATTGGCTGATGACCCACACTCAAAGTTTCTACCAGCAAGGAATTCACAAGCTTCCAAACCGCTCGAAAAAATGTGTAGAGAGTGGAGGAGATTATGTCGAGAAATAATCAATAGTTTTTTTGTATTATTTTATAAATAATAAATAGGTATAAAACAATTTCTATATATAATTGGGAAGGCCATATACGTCTATATTTTTTGCGTTTTTTCTTTTTTAACAAGCATTTTTTCAATAAGCATACAACTAATCCGAAATTTTTCGGTGTGGTCCGGCGAACTAAAATCAAAACTTGGTTCGCTGCAGACATTTTTCCCGACCCGAGGCATTCGATGTGGATTAGGCTTTTCCCATTCGCGTTTGTGCTTAAGTGAGTACGCGGCTTTATTTTGCACTATTCTACGTCTTCTTTAGGTGTTAATTACTGAGTTTCTGAAATGTCAGGATGCGGAAAAAACAGCAGTGAAATGTGTATTAGATTGGTTGTTAAAAACTTCCAGAATAACCTGTTCAGAAGAGACGTGGATCAGCGAAGTTCATTCATTCATGAACATTTACAAGATCGAATTCGAAAACTGCACGTACTTCTGTAATTATTATGGTATAATTAATATGGTGTATTTATTAATTCATAATGGCCTTTCTAAAATTCATTAAAATTATAAAATCATTTTCTATGCAATGTGAGACTATTTTGCAAATATGGGCTGTTAAACTTGGAAGAGATTTACCACAAAACTCCAAATCACTTGTTTTAAATTTCTCGATGCGCGTTTCGCTAATCATGTTAGCATTATCACGAGATTATTCATTCTTCTTCCATTGATGCTAATATGGTTAGCGAACTACGCATCCAGAAATTATAAACAAGTTATTCGGTATACAGCGCTTAATCTCTTTGAGTTTTGTGTTTCACTTCAAATTTTTTTTTAAGGTTCTTTAAGGTTTTTTAAGACTTTTAAGGTTCTTAAATATCAAAATAAAAACACTTCTGCGAAAATACATGTACTAGATTATATGTCAAATATAAACTCCTTGTCGAATGGCTCTGTATTTTACAGTAAGTCAGTTCTTTGAAAAAATTTCAGACATCACGAAATAATTAAAAATAGTGAATTTGAACGATCAGCTATTTAATGTAATAATATGAATTACATATATGCGTAAATACAAACCCATTAACTATAATTATTTTACTTTGATGGGTTGAATTGTATGAAAATTCTATACTTTTATCTTTTCCGACATATAGACGAAGGACATGCAAAATAAAAGACATGGATAGTATCTAAAATGCAGAGTAGTACACGATCTATACTATTATAATCAAATTACATGCATACCTGTGTGAAATGCGAGTTTTTATAAATAAATTTCAATAACGTATAATGTTTTAACGTTGAAAACACAACTATTTTATGTATTAATTCAACGTCTTCTTACTACTGTGGTATACGAAATATGTAAATAATGTAATGAGACTGGTAGCGTTGCGTTTGATCTGGTGATGTTACTCGTTTCTAGTGATGTTACCATTTCTTGATGGGTTTTTGTTTGTTTACTGGGGGCTTCTTGCTAGGCCATGGTACTGACTTTCACCGGTTAAATAAAAATCTTGGTAGATTTCGGAGGTTATAATGAAAAACTTCTTTGGGTAGGAATCGGGCCGCGAGGCTTGAAAACCGGCGAGGAGTACGAGAAATTCGCGTTCCTTGAGTTGGATGTTCTGGACGTGGATTGAGCTTAGTAGTCGAATCGTGCAGATTTCGTTCCGCCGACGTTGGTTTGGTGTTAATTCCTACTGACTTTGAGGCTGAAGGCATTGGTCTAATTGTGTTTGAATCAGACTCAGGACTCTTTGAAGTTTGTTAGCAAGCCCAACCATAGCTTTGGCTTGCTGTTGAATTTGCTCTGTCGGGTCGGCAGAGCTCTGATGTTTTCCTGTGCTCTCTGGCTCTTAAATTAATGCGGAGATGGTCTTTTTCACTTGATTCTTGTGATGCTACGAAGGTTGCGTCTTTGTAGCGGGGTTACTTGCTGGTTTCTTCTTCTGCAACTCCACTCTAGCGGGCTGATGGCAGAGCTGCTTGATTTTAATGATGTTTTTTTCATTGCGAGGTACGACGATTTGTACTATCGCAATGGGTTTCTTTTCTCTGGTTTGCCATCTCACAATGGAGGTGGGATGGAGACACAGATTATGAAGCTTTGTTTTGGCGTCTTCAGTTGGGAGTTTCTCTTACTTGATGTTGGTGCCGAATGAGGATACTCTCTCTCGTTGGAAAGCTCAAATGGCTTTTCGATCGGATTCCATTTCATGGACCATAAGAATCCCATTCGGCCTCGTTTTGGCTGGTCCGACAGCCACTTTGGACTTATTTAGGATATCCTGGAACACTGATTTGTTCTTGAAACCAATCGATTTTGGTTTGGTAGCGATAGTAGTGGGTGGTGCTGCTGCCTCTTTTCTTGATTTTTGTGCCATATCTTTTGGTTTGGTGGACAGAGGGGAAGCACTCGATAATTCCGAAGGCTGACTTGCATATAAGCCAGCAGTGCCTTTCTCCTTTTGCGTCTTGACCGGGAGGACATCTGCTGATATCCATCCGAAGTGGAGATTTGATGTTCGTCTCCTTTTTCGTGGTCTGATATGGTCTCGATGACTGAAGTTTGAATCTCAATGGTTGGTGGTGTGACCTCTGGAGTTGTTTGAGTTTCTTTTGTTTCGACTTTTGATGCTTTATGTGGTCTCTGACGTTTTCACCGGTTTTACTAAGAAGTGCTTCTTGTTCACTGATATTGGCCCGCAGAATTGCGTTTTCTGCAAGCAATTTCATGTTTGAGTCAATGTGTTTATTGAGATGCAATTCTAGACACTTGGCGCGAGAATGTACTAGGCCTTCGTACTAATACCCAGCATTTCTTGTCGCTTTGATATAGGTTTTGCGTTTGTTTATCGCGAACAGCACTATTCACAATTTAAAACACAATACTAATACTAATCGTTCAGTATACGTTTACCACACTTTAGAAAACAATCAGAGAGATGTGCACTCTCTGACGACTCAATCTTTTCTCGCACGACACAACCGTCGCAGAGTCAAATGAGAAACTCTTTAATAATTTCACTCAATTTGATTGTGCATCGTAGCTCGAAATTGTTTTCTGAACACACTACAAAAATCCAGTTAACGAAAATAATAATTATAGACCAGCCAGTGAATTTAGAGGGTTCAAACTCGCATTGAAGATGCATCAGATGTTTGCATGCCTTCTCTCCAGAGGGGAGGTCAACAGCGTTGCCAACTCGGGAGGTCAACAGCGTTGCCAGCTCGAACACTACGGTACCATTCTCATTATTCACATACTTTGTATTTCGATCTTGAAATTTTGAGCATTTGATAAGAAGAGACATATTAAACCCACGTATTATTAAAAATCACTTTCGTTGCATCCTTGGCAAATTTAACAACCATTTCTAAATCTACACTAATTCATTAAGAAGTGAAAAATATTGTGGATAATTACCAATAGTCACGGGCGTAGCCAAGGGGGGGACAAATCAATGCACATTGTCATCGTGGTTCTTTTAGCATTTAATGAATTGGATATATACGTGATTGCCTTTAGCAATTGCCCTAGTTGTTGATTTTCCTTTTCTGAAGCCATTTTGGTTATCACTAATTATATAGTACTTTTCTAAAAATCCTATCAATCTTTTATAAAATGCCTTCTCTAATATTTTATTAACGTTGTTTAGTGACGCTATAGGTCTGTAATTTTTTTCTTCATCTGATTTGCCCTTTTTGTATATTGGTTTTATAAGGGCATTTTTTAATAAGTCAGGATATGCACCACTGGAAAAACAGAGGTCGACAATAACGGCCTAGATATATAGTTTGCAATCTCTTTAATTATTTATGTTGGAAGATTGCCATCTCCGAATGATTTTTTATTCTTTAATTCCTTTATTAGGGGGGGGGGGGGGGGTTCAAATATTACCTAATATTATACCGAAAAAATACGAGGAGTGAAAAGAGTTAAATTATTACATTTGATATATATATCCGAACTAGTGGACGTTGCGCACAGTAACGTCATCTCTTGTCGAGTAGTCGAACTATTTTGTATCGTATGGAAACTTTGCGTTGTTTCTCGATTATTCGCCACGCCCCTCGGTCGGAATGAGCGGAGCTTTGTGGAAGTTTGTGGTAGTTTCTGGACGGCTTCTACTGGGCTGCTCTATAAGCGGCGCGTGACCGCGCTTACGGCAGTATTGTTCCATGCGAACTCGAAGCGAATATAAGTGAAAAGTGGTGAACGAATAGTGAAGAGAATTAAGTGTACCGTGTAAGTGAGTAATTTTAGTGCAGTGTTATTCGGTGACCTTGTTAAGGATAGATACGTGAATCATTATTACTGTCGAAAAATGGAGGGGAAAAAAAGGAAGGGTGATAAACTTAAAGGTATGGACTACTGGAAAAAGTGGTGTAGTCAAGGGGTTTCTAATAAAGAAACAAATTTGGATTTAGCTATCAAAGCTTCAGCTACCTTGCATGCTGATAAGAAGACTGTGATGACAAGCGGGCCCTCGACCTCGACCTCAATCACAATACCGAATGTCGAAATCGATGCCATGTCGCTGGTGCCCTGTTCGATACCTTCAACTGCCGAATCTACATCTAGTCTGCAACAGGCCAGCTTGCCTGTTACCTCATCTTTTACAACTGTAGCTAAGTTGGATGTTCTTTTTTTGAATGCATATTTTAAACTCCAAATTTTAAAAACGCCATGGAACCTACCCAGAGATTATAAGTTTCCTATTTTCACAAAACGAAACTTGCGCTTTCAATTGAAATGGTTGGAGAGATTTCCCTGGTTGTCATATTCGGAATATAAAAGTGGAGCATACTCCAGAGTTTGCGTGGTAATGGGACGTTCGCTTGATGAAGGTAAAGGCGGTCATCAAAGGATCGGCCAGTTGGTAACCGAACCTTTTTGTAAGTGGAAAAATGCTCTAGAAATATTTGAAGCTCATGCGAAATCGGGATACCACAAGTGAAATTCAGAACTGGCAGATAACTTTCTAAAAGTAATGTCTTCGCAGGCTTTTTCGGTCACTGAACAGCTGTCTTCTGAAAGAAATAGACAACAAGAGGAGAATCGAAAGAAACTAATCCCTATCGTAAAAGCAATACTTTTTTGCGGCAAACAAGGCATCTCCTTGAGAGTTAAAATCGATTCGGGGTGCATCCAAATTACATCAGAATCACCAGAACCTGAACAACCACTAAATAATGATGGTAATTTTAGAGCCCTGTTGCGGTTTGCGGCTGAGTCTGGAGATAAAGATCTGGCTGAGCATTTGAATACTTCACAGAAGAATGCCCTGTACACAAGCCCTCAGATCCAAATCGAAATAATTGACATTTGTGGTGAATTAATTCAACATAAAATAATTGAAGAAGTAAAGAAAGCCAAACTATTTGCGATTCTGGCTGACGAAACCACCGACATCGGACGTGTAGAACAAGTCTCGTTATGTCTTCGATATGTTGATTTTACAGATAATAAACACCATATACTTAAAGAGATGTTCCTTGACTACATTCCAACGGTCGATGTTTCAGGATCCGGTCTCGCAAATCTTATTATTACAGCTCTGAAAAAGCATGGACTTGAATGTTCTCATGTGGTTGGTCAAGGTTACGATGGGGCTGCAGCTATGAGTGGGTATTTGCACGGTGCCCAAGCTTATGTTCGCCAAGAATGTCGTCTTGCTCATTATGTACACTGTAGTGCACACTCTCTCAACCTTGCTATTGCTGATTCATGTTCATTAGCAAATGTCCAAAATTGCATTGGGATTGTGAAGTCTGTTGGTTCCTACTTTCGACATTCCGCTCAACGCACTGCTTTGTTGAAAGAAAAAATTCAAGAGCTACTACCCATCGGTAACCAAAAAAGCTTGCTCTCAATGTGTGAAATACGGTGGGTCCACAAACATGAAGCTATTATAAGATTCAGGGAAATTTATTCAGCGATTGTGAATGCTCTCGAAGAACTTCAATTTAATAACAATAAGGAAACATTGCAACAAGCCGCCCATTTGCTAAGTACGCTTCGATCTTCGGATTTTGTGATGTGTTTAGTGATTCTTCAAGTTATGAGCTATACATTGTCGCTATCAAAACAATTGCAGGCAATTGACATCGATCTTATCATGTCATTCAAACATGTAGATGATGTTATTAATGTCTTACAACTCCTGAGAAACAACACTGACGTCGAATATCTTCATCTCTATGAAGACGCAAAGGTTTTACTGGAAGAAAATGGTGGTATACTGTGAATGCCACGCGTCGTCGGAAGACAATTAAACAGACCGAACATTCCTTCGTTGGATGTATGCACGTATTACAAAATTAATTTGTTCATTCCATTTCTTGATCATACAATTCAACAATTGGTTGAAAGGTTTACCAAACATCGTAAAGTTGTATCAGCACTATCTGGTGTGCTACCTTCAAATTTTACTGCCAGTTCTGAAATTGAAGAAGCAATTTCCATGTACTCGTCACTGCTTCCCGAAAGCAACATATCAGTGGTTAAAGCAGAACTTGGAAGTATGGAAAATAGTGATGACAAGTATCTCGCCTACCCCGAAATCTAGTTTGGAATGCCTACATATGTGCGATAAAAACCTTTATCCTAATATTTATACATTACTACAAATCTTGGCTACCATTCCTGTATCCACTACCACCAGAAAGGTCTTTCTCGAGCCTAAGGAGACTGAAAAACTATTTACGAAACACTACAAGTGAAAACAGACTTAATGGTTTGGCTCTCGTGAACATTCACTATGGAACAGAAATTCATGCATATGAAGTAGTGGATATATTTAAAAGAAAAAGCCGAAGATTAATGGTTTTAGATTTAGCGCAGAGGAACGAAATTAATTTAACCATTTCATTTAAAGTTAAGAACTTTATAAATATGTCGTAATTTTTCCGATGAATATATAGATATTAAATTTCATGTAAGTATATTTTTGTTGTTTTATTTATTTCAAACTAACCCCCCAACTAAACCCCCCCCCCCCCCCCCAACTAAATCCTAGCTACGCCCGTGCCAATAGTTTTCTAATTTCATAAAATTAATAATGTAAATACCAATGTATTAATTCCCAAAGACAGAATATATTTGTGATTCCTATGGATTCATTGAGTTCTATAAGTAGAAGTAGTAGAATTATTTTATCAATTCATCTATTGGAACGTTTGGTGTGAAACACTAAATGTGAAGAGAATTACCACTAAACACCAAATCACTTTTTATGAACTTCTCATCGCACGTTTCGCTAACCATGTTAGCATCATCAGGAGATTATTTTATCACTCAGATTGAATCATCTCCTGATGATGCTAATATGGTTAGCGAAACGTACGTCGAGAAGTTCAAAAGAAGTGATTTGGTGTTTAGTTGTAAATCTCTTCAAGTTTAGGATTATTATAATCAACTCACTCCATAGTACTGCTGTGATCAAAAAGTAACGCACTTTACGAATCAATACAACCATTTGTTTTATAACTTGGTATAACTGTCCTTGATATCTGCGAGAAGTTTTCTATCACTTCGTATGTTTAAATCAAAAATTATACTGTTTTTTATAATAATTGTTAGCAAAGAATTTATTAAATTTTGTCTACTTGTCACAAAATATCTTGTGTTAATAGATCAACTCTTCTATTGGAACCTTTGGTGTGAAACATTAAAATCGAACAGATTACCACTAAACACCAAATCCCTTTTATAAAACTTACCGACGCGCGTTTCGCTAAGTTAACATCATCAGGAGACTCAATCTCCTGATTAAATTATCTCTTGATAATGCTAACATGGTTAGCCAAACGCGCGTCTAGAAATTTTATATAAGTGATTTGGTGTTTAGTGGTAATAGCTTCGAGTTTACTTGTGTTGGTACTTTAAAAATGTTAAGAAAGGGTTACGATGATGAAGCTATATCAAAAAATAAATGTTTATAAGTGGTATAAGGATTCTAGTGATGGTGAAGAAGTACTTGAAAATGAACCTCATTCAGGAATACCTTTTACGTCAACCAATGAGGAAAACTTTGCCAAAATCAAGGATCTTGTCCTAAGTAATTAAGTGCCAGGGACATTGTATATAATAATGGAAGATATGTGACACATAATTCACGGTTTTTGCATGACAATAACGTCCCATTGCTCATCGCAATAATCATTGGTCAGTTTTTCGCTAAAAATAAAATAAACACAGTTCCACAAGTACAGTTCCACAACAAATTCATTAGATGGGACACCGAGTGACTTTTTCCTGTTTTCTCGAAGAAACCACTTCGAGGATGCTGTTTTAAGTCCACAGAAACCATTCAAAAGAGGCACTTTGAAGGATACATACATGTGGACGAAGAATTAAATAGTTTGTGTTTTATTTAAAAAGTCGCCTTACTTTTTGATCATAGTAGTATATCGCTGAAAAAATTTCAAATGTATAAAAACTATTCTGGAAGATGCAATTTATTGTTACAGTGGATCCCAAAAATATTTAGACACCTTATTTAAAATATCATTCTAGCAGTTCTATTTTGTGTAAAAAAAAAACATTTTTTTCCCCTTATATTTCACCTGTCTTACCTCCTTTTAACTTCTTGTATAACAAAATTCCGAAATCATCGGTTTAATCCCAAAATGTTAAGAAAAAACATAAATATTGTTATTGATTGATTTGTCCGTTCTTTTGCGATAGTTCATTTTTTAAACCGAATAAAAAAAAATTTTGTTACTTTGTTATCTATCACTTTGATTTTTAACGTTGTGACTATACTTTCATTAAACGGTGTTACATTCTCAAATTGGTTTTAAAGTTGTGTTTGAGTTAGTACAAATAGTAGTTGGCAAACTGGTGTCGAAGGAACATCTTAAAAAGGGTCGTATATCAAATAAAAAACCATTAGTTCTGCATATAGGCAATTAGTGCTATTTCCTTATGAAAGGGGAAATTCCTATAAAAAAATCGGGCAAATGCTTCATTTAAGTAAAAGTACGGTTGGAGATATCGTACAAAAATGAAGACAAAGTTATTTCGAAGAAACTTTATTAGAAACGCTTTATTTTAAAAGAAACACATAAAAACTCTAAAATGAGTGTCCCTGAGCTCAAAACATTACTGGAACTATTCTCAAAAAGTAGTCAGCACCGAAATAATACGCCGTTGTATAAGAAAACATGGATATTTTGGATGAGTGACTCGGAAAAAGCTTTGGTTAAGTAAGAAAAATACTAAAACTCGATTTTGCTAAGGAGTACGTTTTGAAGCCTGAAAATTTTTGGAATAACGTTATTTTCTTTGATGAGCCACAGATGTTGATTTTTAGCGCCGTTTTAACATGTTCCTTCGACACCAGTCTGCCAATTACTATTTGTAGTAAACCGAAGATTACGAACTTCGAAGATTACTTTAATTAGATTAATATAATTGATCGAGATTTATTGTTTTGTTCGCGCGTCCGAATATTTTTTAGGTGTATAAAAATAATATTTGTTTTTTTCTTAAAATTTTGGAATTAAACCGATGACTTTGGTGCTTTGTAATACAATAAGTTAAAAGGAGGCAAGAACGGTAAAATATATGGGAAGGAAACTTTTTTTTGGCTAAATTGGAACTGCTAGAATGATTTTTTAAATAGGGTGTCCGAATATTTGTGGGATCCACTGTATATTGGTAAGAACATTATTATATTTCAGATTTTTAAAGTTTTATGGCTGTCGAAGATCATTTATTCTTTTTCACATATGTAGCACTATTAATTTTTGAATTTTTTAATAAAAATTCAATTTTTTGTTTTCTTTGGAACATGAATGATAATAGTTATATCATTTTATATAGTTATATCATTTTATATTTATATTTTATATTCTATTGTAGATTTTAATTAGTTTAAAATACAGATTTCGTTTTTATTTGATTTTGGTTTATATATTCTTATATTATTTGAATTTAACAGATGATTCATTTTCACCTTAATAGCTTTTAAAATAACCAATTGCATGAACGTTAGTTCAACTAATAAGCGAACATTATAAAATGTCGATGACACATTTTGAATTCATTTAAAAACCACATTACTCTTTCTATTTACTCCTTTTTCTAACGAATTATAAATTGCCTATTGTTTCCCAGTTCCCCAGACATTTCTAGGGATATTTCCATTTTTTTAAGCACTGTTAATTTCAAAGTACATACGTTGATTAAGTAAAGTGACCATATATTATTATTATTCCGACGCTGTTTACAATTTGAATGTTTAGTTGTCAAAACATTTTTATGTTTGAAAAATTATTTTATTTTTCTGCATAAAATCGAACCATAAAAATACAACAGAAACATGATTAAATTACACAGGTGAACAAGGTTCTTTGTTCTTTGAAACTTCATAAGTTTCACAGCTGGCTTAGGTCGACTTTATCGAGTCATGCAGGTTGAAATATTCATCGAGTATATTCTTGAACTTTACATGTTATTGCTATCTCTGGCGAGTGTGACATATAAGAACAAATTAATAGAGCACTCTTCAACCCATAGATTGTTATATCTTTTACCAACAAATAGTTAACTAGTAGATATTAAGTGAATTTTTTACCAATTTATGGCTTTACATCTTTGTCTTTATTTATATTGACTTATTTCTTAGTGTATTTAAGTCATAATATTATCACCATAATAATGCCTCGTATTTGCAAACATAATCCAAACTATTTTTATTATATGTGTGGAAATTTTATTAGGAAAGAAAAGAGCGAAACATTAACTCCACGAATTTGTTTGGCATACGAACTTTACTTTGGTGCCGCAATTAAAAATCAGGATAAACTGTGGCTTCCGCAAGTGATATGGTCGTGTTGTGGTTAGAATTTGCGGGATTGGCTGTCTGGTAGTCGATTAAGTTTACCTTTCGCAACGCCAATGTTATGGAAAGAACAGTATGACCATGTTGAAGATTGTTTGAGTACAACTGGAGGGTTCAATACCCGTAAAAAAAGAAAATATTATTACAACATTGGTACAATATCAGCTCAAGTCCCTACACCCCCTTTTGACGATTCTTATTACTGAAAACGATGACCCCACAGATCAGGACTTCGTTATCATTCAGTCACTCAACCTGAATAAAAGAACTGTTAAAAACGGCGGGGTAGTGCTAAATGATATGCTCCTGTCGAATGTTCGATGCTAACTAATATATTCGTATGGTAACATGACTCGTTTGACATTTGTATAATTAAGTAAGTGTCCGCTAGATGTCTCTAATGAATTTTTGATATAAATTCCAACACCACCACTTATCAAAAATTAAACAAATACTTTCAAGTATGTTTTAATCCCAATTTTGACAGAAACTTCACATTCGTTACACAGGTAAACTTTTGGTCAGAATATCAGCAATCATATTATTGGTAGGCAAGTACTTTATGCTTATAATGTTTGCTGATATACCATCCCATACAAAGTGATATCTAATATCAGTGTGCTTTGAGCGTTCATGAAAAATTGAATTAACAGACAATTTTTGAGCAGCTTGGTTATCAAATATTGTTATACAATCCAACTTTCCTGTCAACTCAAAAAGCAAGTTTCTCAAATACATGGCTTCTTTAGCAGCCTCGCTTAGAACCATATATTCAGCTTCTGTGCTAGAGAGCCACATTATTTTGCTTACAGCTTTTCCATGATATGCTGCCACCACAAAATATAAAAGCATAACCTGTATAAGATCTACGATCGTGCATTTACATACCCTTGTAAATCTAAATCATCCCTTGTAAACGTCATACAATGACTTTTAGTACCTTGCAAGTATCGTAGCACTCTCTTAGCACATTTCCAAGTATATGTATTGCTACAGTTATTGTATTGACTCAAGAAACTTACACAATAAGAAATGGCAGGTCGTGTTAATACAACTAAATACATTAAGCTACCAATTAACCTTTGATATAATGAATTTTTCTCTTTTTCACTTGAATTACATTCATCATAATCAAATTTCTCCGCTCGCTCTCGACCATTGAGTTTGTTCACTACATACAGAGCGCTTGATTTTCCGCTATTGCCATCTACATCCATATCCAAGAGTTTAGTCTTAATGGAATCTGTAGATATGGTAACACCGGGATTTTCAATCGTCATAATTATGGGACTGAAACGATCTGAGAGACCTGTCAATAGTAACGATCTGATCCACCCTCTAACACGGGAAATTTCTCAACTGCAAAAGCACAATCATTGTAATTGCCTCTACCGAGAAGCTTTGGCACACTGGATAATTTCCTGCCATTTTCGAGTTCTGCACCATTCGACGAAGTTAAAAAACACTTATACTACGCGAGGACAAAACTAGTAGTAACTGATACGCTTCTGTCGAATGTTCGATGCTAACTAATATATTCGTATGGTAATATGACTCATTTGACATTGGTATAATTAAGTGTACGCTAGATGTCTCTCATGATTTTTTTATATAAATTCCAACAATAACTTGGTTAGAGGCCTACATCTCTCAAAAGCACAAGCTGAACTTTTTGGCTCGCGTCTGAAGCAATGGAATTTTTTAGCAAAAGACACAAACGTTACCTTTTTTCGAAACCGTCACAGTGATCTTGTACAGTTTTTTAGTGCTGATAGCGATTACCTTTATTGTAACAACTTCGATGCACTATTTGAAGCTTTTGGTATTTATTACGACCCACATGACGCCATGGAGTTCAGTCACCATAAATTTCAGGCATTATTGAAATGCCTCAACTGCATTTCCTTAAGTCAAAATATCGGAGAAACACTTATTAACAAATTTATTTATCACATTCCATTTTATATGGATAAATTTTAAATAATTTTGTTTATAATAAAAATAGCTGTGTTATCTGAACTATGTACAAATAGGTCAATATTAGACCAAGACCAATCACAATCAATTTTATAAATTATTGCTTACTACTTTCATAGGCGTGTGAGGCGGAAATTGGTTCAGCGCCCAATATAAGAAATACAAATTTTGGACATATCAATTATTATTTAAAATCTATCTTCTATAGGAAACTTTATATGGAGTGTCCTAAAGTAGAGAGTATTTATATATTGATTTCTTATTCCATAATAAGTTTTAAATTTTAAAATGGTACTTTTTAATAGAGGGTGTCTCGACAGGCACTTCGGCATTTTCTTAAAACGTAACCAAGAATTTTAGAAAAATAAGATGCTTGTTTATTTTATCAAAAAGTAGAGACATTGAAGTTATGTTTTAAAAATAATATTCTCCAAATGTCTCCCATCAACACTTTGAAATTTATATGTCACTCATAGACTGCTGTATGCAGTACATTGTATCGTTTTACCATGGAAAGATATACGATTCAATAACGCATTGAAATTGGAAGTTGGAAGGTGACCTTCTCTTTTGGGAAAAATAATCTTCTCCTACGAAGCTTACTTCTGGCTTAATGAGTTTGTAAACAAGCATATCTGCAGGATTTGGATCGGTGAAAGTCATCAGATCATTCAGGTATTATTTCTTCATTCGCAGAAGTCACTGTTTTATGCGATTTTTGGGCTGAAGGAGTGATAAAAGCTTTTTTTGAAGAGGATGATGAAAATCGTGATCCTGTTAATAGTGAATGCAATAGAAGTATTATTACAGAATATCTGATCAATGTGGATATAAACAATGTTCCCAATAAAAAAAACATTACACCAGACGAAGCCGAGGGGGACATTTGAATGCTAATATTTTTAAAACACAATGCCATTCATTTTTAGATTGTGTTAACTTCCATTTGATGGAAATTCATTATAAATGTTTCATGAAATACTGTTGTACCTTTGTTTAGAACTGACTATTTTCGGTATTAAACACTTTCTACAATAATATATATATATATATATATATATATATATATATATATATATATATATATATATATATATATATATATATATATATATATATATATATATTAAGAAATTCACATATATGCTATTTATTGTTCGTACAAATTCAGTAAAGGGGGTTTGTTCAGGTCTGTTTGGTCATTTAGAAGGGTTTTTGCATCTTTGAGACGGTTTTTCTTTCTAGATGGTTTAGTTTTTTATTTTTGTTATGAACATGTAGTACTTTAAATTCTTCATTAAAACGATGGTTCTCCTTTAGTATGTGAGACTTTAGAGATATGAGACCTAGTTATGTTTATTATTCAAAATTATGTTTATAATTGAGAAAACTTATTTCATGTTCTTTAATTATTTTCTTGAAAGATCTGCCTGTTTGTCCTATATAAGTTTTTGGTTACGACCTACAATACAGTTCATATATCCCTGCTTTGTTTGTTTTTGCTTTGCATTTTTTAATATATTTTCCCAAGCTATTATTGGTTTTAAAGATTACTTTTACATTGTTTTTGTATAAGAATTTTTTAATCTTTTCCGACAGTTTACCAAAGCATGTTATTAATCTGAATGAATGGTCTTTTCATTCTTTTGTGGATATATTTCAAAGGCAGCCTTTTTATAGAGTTTTCTTTTTAGAATGTGATCTATTGTTCTCTCTGAATACCCGTTGTTTAGCGCAATTTGTTTGATCGTGTTTAGTTCCTTAAGTCTGTATCTGATACAGGAATACTGATAAGTCTGTATACAAAGCTATGATAAGCTGCTAATGTGTGTTGTAGTGGGTGTAATGATTTATTATTCTAGAAATACACTTAGTTGTCTATTGGTACCGACAAAGCATGTCAAAATTTCATTTACATATCTAGACCAACATATAAATTGTTTACCTAGTCCACTGTGCTGGATTATCGTTTCAATATTGTCCATAAATATTTTCGCGAGTAAGGAGCTTAATGGGATATTCATTATCAAACCGTCTTTACTATTGTAAAATGTGTAGTTAAATGAAAAGTAGTTTTGGGACATACAAAGAATTAGCAAATGTATGATTTCCATGCTTATAACTGGGTTGATATATTCATTTAATAGTTTTTCTACTAACGTTATTGTGTTTTGAGGTGGAATGTTGGGTAAATTCTGGACATCAAATGATATTAATCTGGACTTGGTTGGGATTGTAATGTTTTTTATTTTGTCGACTAATTCGTATGAATTTTTAACACAATAGTTAGGTCGAAATTTACAGTACGATCTAATGATATCTATTAGGTATCTTAAAGCAGGTGCAGGTAGATAAAAAACAACTGGTCATTTAGGTCATTAGTTGGTCACTGGTCATTTAGTTTATGAAATTTAATTAACGAATAAAGTTGTGGGGATTATAGATTTGATTTGATTACTAGGTGATGCCTCAATTTGACGTTTGATGTTTGTCTGATATGCCTCTGTGGGATCTCTGGACAATACTTGGTAGTTTCCTGTTTTTAAAGCTTCCAATGTTTTTTCTATGTATATGTCCTATTTTATATACTCTCATGCGTCTGATGCGTCTGATTCATTTCATCAATCTCAAACACACATAGTTTTAAGATATTCGGCAAATCCTCTCAAACAGATATAACAATACATAATGTATCATTACACCCACTATAACATAAATTAGCAGCGTATTGTTAGCAGAATGATCAATATTCCTTTATCAAATGCAGATTTAAATAAGAAACTAAATACCAGCAAACAAATGGCGCTAAACAACGGGTATTCAGAGAGAACAATAGATAACATTCTAAAAAGAAAACTCTATAAATAGGCTCCCTCTGAAATATATTCACAAAAGAAGATAACATACTTTGGTAAACCCTTGGAAAAGATTGAACTATTCTTACACAAAAACAACGCAAAAGTAGGCTTTAAAACCAATAACAGCCTTCGAAAATATATCAAAAATTGCAAAGCAAAAACAAACAGAAAATATAATTTAGGGATATATCAAATGTATTGTGGGTCGCGCCCAAAAACTTATATAGGACAAACAGGCAGATCTTTCAAGATAAGAATCCAAAATCACGAAAGAAGTTTTTTCAGTCATAAACATAATTCTAACTATGCCTTACATCTGTTACATACGAACTATATTTGATAGTGAATTTAAAATACTACATGTATATAACAAAGTCAAAAAACTAAACCATCTGGAGAGTTTAGAAATAAACCGTTTAGAAAAAAAAAGTCAAAGATGCAAAAACTTAAATAAATGACCAAATAGACCTGAATAAATCCCCTTTATTAAATTTGTACAGACAATAAATAGCATCTGTGTGGATTTCTTAATAAATATATATTTTATTGTAGAAACTTTTTGTATTTATACTTATTTTAACATCGAAGATAGTCAGTTCTGAAGAAGTTGCAGTGTTACCGAAACGAATCAAATAGTAATAATAAAGCGAAAATCTGCACATAACACTCTTTTATTAAACATTGATGCCATCCTTCAAGATATTATTGTGCCTCATTTTAAAGATTTGACATTTTTATTGAACAAACCTTTATAAATATTATTTCAAAGTGAATAAAGGTTCTTAAATATTACATATTTTTATTAAAAAAAAATATTTACAACTGTTACTTAGTAACTGTACAGTTTGTCAATTACTTCAGATGAAATTGCCTACACTCATATCTTATTTTGTTTTCTGATAGCTCAACATTCTGCAATTTCGCCTTGAAAGCTTTCTTTTTCCTTATGAACCGTAACGAAGAGTGTTAAAGTACTATTATATTCTACTTTATTTTATCCTAAATAATTTTTCGGATATGTTTAGGATATAGTGGATTAAAGTAAAAAGAATATTTTAATCGCTTTACTACTAACATAATATAACTGTTGTTGCTGAATAACAACAGACCAACCACAGGCAGGTGTCAAACAATAACATAAGGTTGACTATATTAATCTGAATATCAATGCACTCCAGTACAGACAGGATCATAAAGGTGTCTTCAGAGAAAAGTGCGTTAAGTCCATTTTTATGGAAAATCAGATATTTACATTATCTGAAAGCTTTTTTTTTCTTTTGTTGTGTGTAGTGGGTTAAGTGCAAGAATTCTGAAGTCCATAAAGAAACAAAATGATTATTTCATTAATGATACGATTTTGCAAATATGAAAAATTTAGCGAATATTTAAATGCGATTTTCCAAAATTACCAATTATGGACTTACAAATTTTACTCTGGAGACACAAATAATATTATTGTAAGTGATAATATTTCATATAACCCTCGTATTGCAATGTAAAAACGTGAATGCAACAGAAAGGCATATCTTACTTAATCGTTTGTATTGGTCGGCGGACACAGGAATTTCCGAGCCAATCGCCGTGCATCATGTATGACTAAACTCTTAATAAGCCACGACGAAATGGCAAACATACGTGCATATTGTGCATGCGAAATGTACAGGGCTTGTTCCATCGTCAATGACTCACCCGTAACCTTAGCGGCATTCAGAATGCAAATACGTCCCAGAAAATCTAAGCGTATTCCTTTGAAATGTCAAAATACTAAGAATTTTCTCAGCCTGATTCGTATCCTTGGCTTACTTGGACAATTGGCGCATAATTTCTGCTTCGCTCACGATCTCAATTGATTAATTTTCGGTTTCAATTATCGCGTAGAAAATATAGCAAGATCCGCAAAACAATTATATCTATTATACAGAGCCTTTATTTAATCTCGAAACCCGCGTAACCTATCAGTGTGGTCAACCAACCTGAAATGTCGGTACTGATTTACAAGAAATCACGAATTTTCTTAAACAATGACATACGTTTTTTTTTTCAGATTTCCTAACTAATCGTTGAATTATATACATAGTTTAGCACTAGTAACGAAAATAAATATAATATTTGACCAAACCTAGAGTAAAACAATGTTAAAATAGCTCCATCGGAGCAATGCCATGGAAGGAAAAAATATGAAGAACGGTGCATGCCGTAAATTTTTATGGAAAATATTGTTGATGAAATACAAACAACGAAAATTGTTTCTTTTAAATAATCAACTGTGTTTAAGAGGTGTTTTTAAAATATTTTTTATTGTTAGGAAGCATAGAAACTAACAAAAATCACAGCGAACATATATCGTTGACAGATCTGGGGAAATTTTAATAATATTTTTGGTTTTAAATCTTGAATACTACAGCTACGTATCCAGGGGCCGAAAATTAGCATAAGCATTTTTATAAACACGGGTCCTACTCTCCACTATTACATAGATACAGGGGTAAGCAAAAATTAAAATGTTTAAAATTTTTTTAATATTACTTTTATAATAAATAGTTATGCAACGTTTTGTAGTTTTTAAAAATACCACCATTTACTTCGAAACACTTCAGCTCTCTTATGAACAGCTCGGGTGAATGGATTCGGTTGTTCTGTTCCTTATAACTGCTGCTGCATTTAGTTGCAGCATTGCTCTAGTGTCTACTTTAGTTGCATATACCAAAGATTTAACCCATTCCCAAAGACAATAATCCAGAAGATTAAGGTCTGGTGATATAGCTGGCCGATTGTGCGAACCTGTAACAGTTCACAATAGAACCCATGTTTATAGAAACTTTTATATTCATTTTCGGTCCCTGAATATGTAGCCGAAATATTGACATTTCCTTCTGAATCACTCACACTATCTATGTATATATATATATATATATATATATATATATATATATATATATATATATATATATATATATATATATATATATATATATATATATAGATATATATATATTATTAGGTGCCTATAGACCCGGTTGGATTACGCAAAGCATTCTGACTCATTTTCGAGTGTTCTTTCTGATCCTCCACACCTCTCTCATCCTTTGTCCGTAGATTCTCTTTCCCTCCTCCGACCACTTTGTTCCCGATCTCCTCGAAACTTCGCCCTCTGATGCAACGTTCCACATATGTATTTTGTTTCTGTACGTTCTTCTATCCTCAATCTCTGTCGGACCCATTTGTGTCTTTCCCAGATCAGCTCTGACTTGTGTGATCCATGGTACTGTTGACTTGACTCCTTGTATGTATGTAAGAATTCTGTTGGTGAGTCTTGTCGGTGGGAGTCTAGTGATATGTCCATAGAATTTCAACCTTCTTTTTCTTATATCCGCCGCTACGTTGGACATTCTCTCTGTGGTTTTTCGAGAATCTAATCTGCATCCTTCCTCTGTCAATTTTGGGCCGAGAATTTTCCTCATAATTTTGCGTACTTTTTTTAGTATGTTTTCTATGCCGCTTTTTGTACGAAGTGTAAGTGTCTCGCTTGCGTATAGTACGTCTGGTTTGATTACTGTATTGTAGTGTCTTATTTTTGCGTATGTGGATAGGCATTTCTTATTGTAGATATTGTGTGTTTTCCCGTATGCCCTCTTCATCTTCTGTAATCGAGTCTGCTGTGCTATCTTCTGTCCTCCTGGGTTCGAGGATCTCGCCTAGGTATTTGAAGTGAGTGACCCTATTTATTTTGCCGTATTTGGTGTTCAAATTTTGGACATCTAATTTTGAGCAGAAGAATTCCGTTTTTTGAAAGGAGATTTGTAGGCTGACTTTCTCTGCACATTCCTTTCGGACTTCGATCTGTTTCGTTGCTCTTTTTTTCATTGTCTGCGAGTATGGCTAGGTCATCTGCGAAGGCCAGACATGATATTTCTATGTTGTTTTTGGATCGTCCAAGTCGTATTTGTTTCCAGTGTCCTTAATTTTTCAGTTCTTTTTCCCATTCCCTTATGACTTTCTCCAGGACCAGGTTGAAGAGGAGTGGGGATAACCCATCTCCTTGGCGTACTCCAGTTTTAATCAGGAAAGGTTCGGAAATTTCTCCCATAAATTTCACTTTAGAGGTTGTGTCAGTCAGTGTCTGCTTGATTAATCGTAGTGTTTTGGGATCGAGTCCTTGTTATTCTAGGATATTGAACAGAGATTGGGACGTTTCTAATAGCTTTGTATTTCAGTATTGTTAAATTAAATATTTGTTCAGTGTATGAGCGACCAGGGCGAAAGCCTGCATGGTACTAGCCAATTTTGTGTTCTAATTGTTCTTGTGTTCTCTGGAGAAGGCATGCTGAGAGGATTTTGTAAGTGATTTGTAGTAAGGAAATTCTTCTGTACTTGATCACATCTGTTCTGTCTCCCTTCTTGTGCAGCGGGTGTATAAGAGCACATTTCCATTCATCTGGTAATTTTTCTGTTTGCCAAATGTTCGTGATAATTTGCGTAAGTTCCTGCAGTTAATTTGGTCCGAGGTTTTTCAATAGTTCCGCGGTGATACCATCTTCACTGGATGACCTGTTATTCTTTAGTTTGCGTATGTGCCTGTGGATTTCTTCCTGTGTTGGTGGTGGTGACTCTGAGTCGGTATGGATACAATTTTCCTTGGGGAATCTTGTGTCACGTTCGGAGCAATTGAGGAGATCAGAGAAATAGTGTGCCAGCTACTGACAATTCTCCTGATTACTTAGCGCTAATCTCCCACTCCGCTTTCTGAAGCAAAGATTTTTTGGTGTGTATCCTCGGATTTCTCTTGCAAAAGTCCTATAAAAGATTGTCGTGTTATAATTGCGGAAATTCTCCTCTATAGAGTCTAGTTGTTCCTTCATGTACTTTCTCTTAGTTTGCCTGATAACCTTTGCGGTCTGCTTTCTAGTCACGTCAAAAAGCTGTTGACTTTATATATATATATATATATATATATATATATATATATATATATATATATATATATATATATATATATATATATATATATAGAATTGCTTTTGCGTGCGTATATGCCTAATTTGCCTCTCAGGGTTTATTTCATTTTTTTAAATCCGAAGTCGTGGCTCCCTGGCCGAAGTATATTTTGCAGAGTTGATTATATCGCATTATAATGAGGATATTGAGAAGTTGTATTTGGTTAATTGGATTTGGTTAACTCTACAAAATAAGCTTAGTTCTGTGACCATATCGTCAGGTTTGCAAAAAGGAAATAATCTCTAGGATTTTTTTTGTTATACGTTTTTGTGCACAATCCATTTTTTTATCATCACTTACCATCAACTTCAGAAATGGAGTCTCAGATTTTTTTTCAGCAAGAAAAATGATTTTAGAACATGTAGATGCTGCTTCTTCGCATATTAAAAATGCTTGAATGCAATCTAATTTCTATCAGTAGTTGGTCTACTTTAGTCTATTCAATCTTTCTGTAACCTTCTCTCTTCTTTCCAGATGTTCAGAATTAGTTTGTGTCGTTGTGTAGGGTTTTATGTAGATTTCTCTTCTATTTTTTTATAAGTTCTGTTGTGAATATTCCTCACAGGTATATCATGTAATAGCGAAATGGATGGTACTATTTCCATTATCGTGCGAATATTGATATAAACTATGTTTTCTTTCCGAGCACCTTAAGTGTTAAGGTCACCCAGCACCATTTTGATAGTATTTGCTGATACTTTTCTCAGTTCATTTCCTAGTACGAATGTTGCTATTTATGTATCCGGAATTGGCAACAATGGTGTTCTAGGCGCGATCTGACATATACACCGTGAAGTTTGACATTGTTGACTGTATACGTACTCATAAGGTTTTGTCATACGGACGGTATTTGAGCTGTTTAGTAACTTGAAAATTTCATTTTAGTCAAAAGATGGAATTAACTCGTGAATATTTTCGTGCAATGTTTTACTACGACTTTCGACGTGGATTATCTCAACAACAGTGCATCGATCAACACACCTCGACTTTTGGCGATGAAGCACCATCTAAAACCACTGTATATCATTGGTTTAGTGAATTCAGTTGTGGCCGTCGTTCAGTCACGGATGAATTTAAAGAAGGTCGTCCAAAATCGGTTGTTGTGCCAGAAAACATCGATACTGTGCGCGAAGTAATAAAACAAGATCGTCATGTGAAATACTGTGAGATTAAGACATCCCTGGGCAATAGTATGACAAGTATACATAAAATTTTACATGAACATTTAGCCGTGAAAAAGATTTGTGCGAGTTGGATTCCGTATAATTTGACAATAGCTCAAAAAAAGACTCTTGTCGATTGGTGCAAAGAAATGCTCAAAAAGTGCAATTGTGGTGTGTCAAAAGTCCTCTATAACATCTACATAGATGAATCTTGGATCTGTGCGTTGGAGCCCGAAAGTAAAAAGCAGTCGACTGTATTGGTCTTTCAAAATGAGTCAAACCCAACAAAAGTTCGCCCAAGAAGCACTTCGAAGCAAATGGTCGCCTGTTTTTTTGGACTAAATGGGCATGTGACTAGTGCCACCAGAAATTCGTAGAATGGTCAATTCTGAATGGTACACAACCATTTGTTTGTTAGAAGTGTGTGAAGAAATAAGAAAAAACAACCAGCGATGCAGGATTATCTTCACCATGACAACGCGAGCTCTCACACATCGGACCGAATAACTCAATATTTGACCGGTCAATACATCGAATTGATGGGTCATCTGCCGTACAGTCCTGATTTGGCATCCACTGATTTCTTTTGGTTCGCGTCCGTGAAGAATAAACTACGTAGTCAACGATTTTCGATGCCAGAAGAAGCATTTGATGCATTGAAAATGCATGTTTTGGAGATACCTCAATCGGAATCGAAAAAATGCTGTAAAATTGGTTCAGACGTTTGCAAAACTGTATCGATCATTGCGGATAATATTTTGCAAAACAATAAAACAATTTTCAGCGATAAATATTTGTTTTTATTTATTATTCCGGATACATAAATAGCAACCCTCGTACATATAGAATCACTTTTTTCTTTTCCTCACTTTTATATTTTTTAGGTATATATTCTGTTTGCTTATATTTTTTCTCCTTTATTTGGGTTTTTCGCCACTGTCTAAAACTCAAAAAATATCAAAAATACCTGTTCTTATTTAAGGAAAGAATCACTGGGTAAAAACAAAAAACCAAACGGAGACAAATTTCTCAGTGATTCTTTTTTGTAATAAATTTGCCTATCGAACAATATTTTTAAAGATATAAAAATGTTATAAAAAAATTACAAACTTTTAACGTTAACGTTTCGGAGGGTAATCTCCCCCCGTTTTCAAAACTGAACTAAAAAATAAATTATATTAATAAAAAATTTAATAATTAATTAATTGAAAACCCAAATAAAGGAGAAAAACTATATGAACACGCCACAATCATTCAGACATTATTCTGTTTGCTCTCCTCCTAAAATATCATATTTTATTTTTGACAACTGTTCTTCCTTCGATACTAGGGACCGTAATTCGTAAATGTCCCCGTATATTATTCATTTGCTAGAATTATTAATTTATCTATCAGTTAATGGGTTAATTTAAATTTTGTATAAATCTATACATTTTCTCGTTTTGAAATTTTTATTAAGGTGCATATCCTTTTTAGGCTAGAATATTAGTCAAGTCGGATTTCACAATAAAATTAATTTTATGACGAAAAAGGACAACGTTGTTTCTGTTTTGAAATCTGTCACATTAAATACGAAATAGCTAAATTTTCCGGAATAATTTATTTTATTTATAATACAAGATGACTTTAGTTCAGCTGTATTTTTGGATGTACATTAAAATTCCGTTGAATCGATTTTTATAATTGTTATTGTTTTTGGAACTTATTAGACCATATTATAGTCAAGTAGATTACATTTTTTGGTTCTGTAGCAGCAGCGGCTCGTGGATTTTTAAAGTGGGAGGGCGTAGAAGAAAATAGTGCTGCTGAAGATTTTTTTGCTTTCACCTTCCTCCTTTTTACCTTTCGTGATATTGAAACCCTATACAGGAGGTGAACCAGTGAGCTTTTCTCTTAAAAATTGTTTACTGCGATAAATGCTAGAGGGGCGGCGCCCCAACGCCCTCCCTCACGAACCGCAGTGTAGGTTGTACACTGAAACTTTTCAGGAAAAGCATTAAATCTTACAATGAACGTTGAAATATAAAATAACTAACATCAATATAAGTGGGCATGTTGTTTTAGGTATACCCATAAGTAAGGTGGTTTTTTGATACTGTAAAAAATATTATTTTATTTCAGAGTTAATACACTTTTAATCTACAATCTTCATCTTTATTGGCAATCTTCGTCCACCTCTGACAAGTTTTCTATTTCCTCTTTGAATAAAGAAGGGTCATTTTGAAGTAAATAAATAACAAATATTCAACTAAAAAAAAATAATGATATTCTTCGAGTGGCGTTTTAATAGCTGTCGCAGTAGGTTTTTTTGCAAAAATATTTCATATAACTGAAAAGATAGTAATCTGTCGGTGCAGCACGGTGGGTGATGAAGTCTTAGGCTAACTGTTTGATGTTTTCTTGGGTGATTCTATCACTATGCAGTCATGCATTGTTATACTGCAGAATAATACCTTTTCGGTTAATCAGCCTTGGATGTTTTTGAACCAAAGCCATGTTTAGTCTATCAAGCTAAGAACAATAATATTTAGTACTTATGGTTTTATTAACATTCATAACTTTATAGTGAATAAATAATTCCTGTAAATTCGCCCCATATTGATAGTAACACTTTTTGAGGGTGAAGACCTGGTTATGGAGCGGACAAATGTGTTTTTTTTTGTGTTAACCATTGTATTTTCTTATGTGGACTGCTTTATAGAATACGCTTTTCATCTCCAGCACAAAGTTGTTGAAGTACACGGTTAATTTTGAATTTAACTGAAAGTTGATATGACTCATATATTCCTTCTCTTTGTTCAGTTGTTTTAAACATCGTTGCATTGTGAACCATAACATTTTTAGTTTTTGGCTAATTTCAACCAATAACATATCCCTATTAAATTCTTCAGATTTGCTCCAGATTTTATACTATTTCTAAACCAATGCTGACATGTTCAGCTATCCAACTATCCAAGGCACCTGAACCAACAATCAATAAAGCATTAAACGTCTATTAAATGTCTAATATGGAACTTGTCAACACTTTGCTCTTTCATTTTTATAGGGTTTACCTACTTTTTTTAATTTAACAATAATCACAACATCACACATCATCAACACAACATCAATCATATATATATATATATATATATATATATATATATATATATATATATATATATATATATATATATATATCAACGGGTACAAGCTAAATTGACTTCTCTTTGTGAGGTCTACAACACGGTGGAACTCGAATATAGGTTATGTTATATTAAGTTAAGTAGACAGCAATGTTTGAAAAAATCACTTATGTGAAAGCATATTTCATGTTATACATCAGCCAAAATTGACGTGACAATGTGATAACCTCTCAATAATTTTTTATTGAGATATTATTTTGGTTTTTATAATTGAAATGATCACCACGACATAGAATTTATGCGTTATTGTTATTGTTAGTGCGTATATATAAAGTCAATTTAAAACAAAAAATGTATTCTGAACATTTAATTTAATAGAACAATTTATCATATGTTTCTTAATATGATGTGAATCGTTTAAGACGTATTTTGGTGCGAAAATTTTTGATTCAATTGTTTTTCGGGGTGGGACTGCTAAACCCACGCCTATCGTAGAGGAGTTAAAACGAGTTATAGTGTGCAGAATTAACACTACTACTAGTCATTTCGATTTTGACATTAAACGACAATAATGTGTAAGTTTGTCTTTTTTGTAACAAAACACACCAAATGTATGCTCAAACGTATGAGATGAATGGCTATAAAAATATTGCATTTTATTTTCAAAATATACTTTACCCCTTTGAGACCTATTTTTTTTAAAGCGCGATAAAAAATAGTCCGGTGTAAATAATTAACTAAATTGTCTCTATAAAGGCTCTAGTTAGTAAATTTATTTTTTTTGTTTTTTTTAAATCGTGTATAATTATGTACAAAATGTTTTAATAGACTACATATGTATTACAAAAACTTAATAAGGAAACTAAATAAACGTTCGCGAACATTATTTTCTATGAAACATGACAAAACAGTTTCTTCTTTTTTTTTATGCATAAATGTACCCCACACTTATCACAAAGGACATGCATTTTTTTGTTACATTTGTCATTTTTGCACCGCTTTCCTTCCTTACTATCGCCAAAATGTGGCAGATGAACTATGGAATCGTATTGTATTTCTGAACATGGCCTAATTTCTTCATTACATTTTGGAATTTTTGATCTTGACACGCTGCTTGGCCTTCCTCTTTTGCCTAGACCTTGAACTGGTTTACCAGCTTTTACCAAACACTCTGCCAAACTTTTCCATGTACTTTTCGTGTAAACGCCACATAATTAGTTTCTGAAGCAGAAAAAAATATATGAAAATTTTGTATATAATTATGCACATGGCGTCTTCAAAGGATTAAGAGGCTAGTCAAAAAAAAACTGAATTCCGTTCGACCCAAAATTGGGAATCCAAATAATCATGATGATCTGACGTCAATTTTAGAAGAGAATTTTGAAAAGTTCTAATCTGTTTTCCGAAGAAATATTTGAATTTGAATACATGTTTTAGTTAAACTTTTTGTTCAAAATGATGCAAGAACCATTGGTTAAATTTACGAAAATTGTTTTCCTTTCACCTTGTATATATTACTGAAAGAAGAATGGACAAAAATAGATCCACAGTTTATAAATAAGTTATTAGAATCGATGCCACGACGATTACAAACATTTATTGAGTCCAAAGGTGACTCAAACTGAAATGTATTGATTAATTCTCTGTTGTTAATGTTTATAAATTTTGGTCTATGATTAGTATGCTTAGTAATTTTTTCTCCTTACATAAATATATTATATATTTATTTGTTTATAACAAATAAATAAAATATCCGTAAATATATTTTGAATCTTCTATAATATAATAAAATATTTTGCAATGCCAGAATCTGATATATGGCGTTACTGAAAGAGTAAGTGACATGAAACTCGGGAAATGAAGCTGTTTAATAAAAAAAGTAGAAGTGTACGAATACGTCTACTCTGTATCGTATATCGTGGATGACAACAGTCATTTCGTTCAAAAATATTATGTGAACTTTTTGCGGAGGCAGTCCTTATGCAAAATGTTCCATTCTTTTGATGCACTTAATAAACTCAGGCCGCATCATCGTTAAAATGTTAAATGTCGTTTTATGATAGCCATACAGCTCGACCATTATGCATTGTCATCATTAAAATGCCTTATTTTACGGTTATGGTCGGCACCTTTTTATTTTCTACTGAACGACCCAGCTGCGCCTCCGAATGTGGACGCGCACTCGGAAAACTGATATATCGGATAACACGAACACATGAAATGATGTTATGTCGTTGTAAAATCGTGCGAATTTGGCATTTTTACCTTAAACAGTGGTCGGTAAAGGTCATACCTGGTCATTACGAGCTGTTGTTGGTGCTCTGACAGTTTAATATTATGTATGCGATAATTATCCAAACACTATGCTTTATATGAAGTTTTGCTGATACATTTTGTCATTGATTACTTTGTCACATTGTGTGAGTGGTTTATACACAGTATATCGGGAAAATAACTTTTTAAATAAAATAAAACAATTTGTTTGTTACAAAATTCTACCTCAATGTCTATTAGACAGAGCACAGGGACAGTTCGAACCTAAAATTGGTGAATATCAAGCAGGTTTTCGACCGGGGAGATCTTTATTCCAAATCTTGAAAGAACAAGGACTAGATCTGAAAACGCTGGCAATTATTAAAGCAACACTAACTAACACAAGGTCCAAAGTTAAATTCATGGATGACATCTCAGAGCCTTTTGAAATGAAAACTAGAGTGAGACAAGGGAATGGACTCTCGCTACTCTTATTTAACTGTGTTCTAGAAAAAGTAATACAGGAGTGGTGTTTAAAAAAATCGGCCCTGAATATTGATCAGCCCATTAAATTGGGGAGAACCAGCATCAAAATAAATTGTCTGGCGTTTGCTGATAATCTAGCAATTTTAACTTAAGATATATTAACGGCACAAAAACAAATTGAAATCCTAAAAGAGACAGCAAAAAACGTAGGACTCCAAATTTCCTTTGAAAAGACACAATACATGATCTGCAACAGACTAAGAACACCATTTCTAAAAACAAAATATGGTAACATCAAACGAAATCTCTCTATTTAAATATTTGGGTGAAATAATAATGTAAAACGGGTTGGAAAAAGCGGCCAATGAGGGTAGATGTCAAAAAATGGAAATTGCATTGAGATTTATATAAAATATTTACAACAAAAAACTAAAAACAAATGTCTAAAAACACAAAACTGACACATTACAACACAGTTATTAAGTCAGAATATCTATATGGCGCCGAAACGCTCATTTTGAACAGAAAGAAAGACATCGAGAAAGGAGATTGAAAAGAAAGAAAGAAATATCATAAGAAAAATCTTAGGCCCCAAACAAATATAGCACAACAAACCGACTTCGAGAAAACCAAGAAATCAAACAATATACAGATTTACATAGCGATATGAGAAAAAAAGACTTACGTTTTTCGGAGACATAAAACGGACGAATCCGAGTAGGCTAACTAGACAAATAGTTGAATTTTATGAAAATAGGAGTAGAGCTAAAATAGAAACAAATAAATGGATTGCTGCAATTATGTAGGACTTAAGATTAGCAAATATTACACAAGGTGAAATTCAGGATAGAAACTGTTTCAGAAACAAGGTTGACGTTTGGGAGGTTAGCCAGAGAGAAAAATGTAGGAATACCGGAATAACTTGGTCTGACGAACGGAAAAAAGCTCATAATAAAAAAATGAAATCAGTATGGGCGCAAAGGAAGGCTGGCCTCCAACGCCTCTAACTGTAGTTCGCGTGGTCCACCAGGGCCCGTACGTGAATAATAATAATAATATTAATAAAACGATTAGTTATTTTGCTAAAATTATTTCTTTTTATTCAAAATGCATCTCTTTCGCATCAATACACAGCTGGCCACGTTCAGTCAATGCCAGCATATATTTTTTGAGTCTTTTTTTGGAATCGCCTCAATTATCCTCGTCACGGCTTCTTGGTTTTGCGTAACACTGCCATAAAACGTCTCATTCATGGTCAGTTTGAGATTCGGGAAAAGAAAATAGTCACACCAGTGACATTTTGACCATGTGGAATAAATATCCGAAATATAATACCTTTAGAGTCGTAAAAAAAGCAACATTGTCTTCTCTCGTGACTTCTGGAAATGCAATTTTTTCTATTTCGGAGACACTGGGGACTTTCACATATCATTTTAGTGCTTGGTTTGAGGATCGTACTTGAAACACCAAGTTTCATCACCAGTTACAATCGATTCCAGGAATGTGCAGTTCCGTCTGGCTGTTTTAATAAGGTTCTTGCAATGTTCAGCACGAGCAACTTCTTGGTCCTCCTTTAAGGCGTGAGGAACAAATCGAGCACAGACTGTCCATTTGTTTAAATTCTTTGCCAACGTTTCGTGAAACCAAACATCTTTGGTCGCATTTAATTCATCCGCTGTTCATTTTGCAGTCGAATTCGCATCGTAGGCGATCATTTCACGCACTTTTTCCATCAACTTATCGTGACTTTTATTTTTTGGCCGGCCTGGCTTTTACTTGCCTTCCAGGGCACCACGACCGTCCTGAAATCGCTTATGCCATTATACCAACGGCTTATACCAACAGACGTGTACGGGATAACTAATCATCCATAAACCACATACCATAAACTTTTTTCATCAATCGAAATGTTTTTGAAAAAGTTTTAGCGAGAAATAAAATTTAATATTAGTTCTTTGTTACATCGTGTTTTTGTGACCAGGTGACTCGCCAGTTGAAAGTGAATTTGAGTAATTGCCTGAACCGACTTTTTAACGACACGAACGACACTTTTAATAGAAGCACAAGAATACTGCTTAGCTTGGTATATTCAAAATATTTTATGCAGCTAGTAAATTTTCAATTTGATTGAAATATGTATACTAGATGTAGCATTGTTGTTTCCCAGTATAGACAATAAATGTTGAAAACCAAAGTCACATATTGAAAGCCATAGAAAACCTTTTAAGATAAGAAATATATTAAGGATTTTTTAAGTTACCATAGTTTTAACAAACCAGTAGTATTATTAATTTTTATTGTATTATTTATTTATTGACAGCAACCAAAAAATCCAAACCATACTTATTTCCATTAGAGACCATCCCCGAGATAGGTGAACATTTTCAATAATTGCAACTATGACGATCCGTAGAGAATATAATAGAACTTCTAGTACTTATCGGTGAATCCTAATATTTATTAAACTCAGAGGCCAGGACAATCAATAATTCCATTAATGTCCTTGTATAGCATAAAAATGTCAGTCTTATCCCTACTTAGAAACTGAGTCTCCAGTCCCAGTATACCTGCCAGTTCACCAGTGAACAGTACAATCATGGAGGGATCCAATCTATGTGAAATGAACCTGTGAGAAATCTATTCTGGACCACTTTCACTCTCACAGAGTGTACCAGACACAAGACAAGTACTCGAGGACAGAACATACCAGGGTTACATATAATAGCCTGAAACATTCTTAAAGTATTTTGCATTCCTATAGGTAAATCCCAACATTGTATAAGCTTTGTTAATAATGTTTTCATATGTAATACGGAAATCTATCCTGGTGTCCAGAATCAACTTTAAATCCCTTATATAATTCTCACGTTCAAGAACAGTGTTGCTTATAGAATAATTAGTCGGGATAGGGGAGATGCTTCTTTTAAAAGTAACGTGTTTACATTTACTGATATTTAACTATATTTTATTTCTCACGTACCAATTGCTGATTTTATCGAGATCTACCTGAAAAGCCACTGAATTTTCGGCATTACATAGTTTTCTGAAAATCTTCAGATCATCAGTGAAAAACAAAAATGAGTTGGTGATTTCAGACCTTAAATCACGTATGTTATATAAATGTTAAATAAGATGGGTTCTAAATGGCTTCCCTCCGGTACGCCTGAGCTAACAATAATCTTACGTGATCAATATATTTAATACAAACGCGTTGGGTTATTCCCATCAAGTACTATCTAAGCCAGTCCACGAACTACCACCGAACTCCATAGAATTTGGTTTCCAAAGAAGGATATGATGGCCAACACTGTCGAACGCTCTTGAAAAGCCAGTATATATAGCGTCACCCTGACGCCGATCCTCCAACGCTTCCAGTATATATTGGGTATACAAAATTAAGTTAGTGGCGGCAGACTTGCTCTTACAAAAACTGTGCTGCTCAGACATCAGAACATCATCTATTGAGTTATTCAGTAAATCACAAATTAAATTTTGGAACACAGTTAAGGCGAGAGGCTGATTTATAATTTCTTACAGCGGATGATCACCTGACTTATATATCGGGGTTATATAACTCTGTTTCCGTCTTTGCGGAAACACCATCGATCGAAGCGAGAAGATAAAGAGAAAATTAATGGCTTGGGTCAACGAGTACACAAAGTTCAGGAGAAACTCAGGCGGCAATTCATCAAGACATGGACCCTTATTGAAATATAGTCATGTTTTCCAGAATAGACAAAAGATGTTGAAAAACAAAGTCATAGAATGAAAACCACACCAAAACTTTATAGAAAAATTGTGTAAGATAAGAAATATATTATTTTTTTTTAGTTATCGTAGTTAACAAACCGGTTCTTAACAGGATTAGTGAATTGGTCAATCCGGATATACGTTCTTATTGATTAATTCATAAAGCGCTGCGCTACTATCTCATGAATGAGCCTGTTACGTAAAAACGTAATCGATATTAAAAAATTACTCTACGTCACTAAAAAGTTGCCCGACAAGCGCTTGACCGACATTTCCATTCGTATCTAGGTCGACAAAAACGCTTTTTCGGCATTATTTTTTCCTTTCAAAACCGCACCACTATGTCCATTCACCCGGACTCCAATTAAATATTTATATAGAATTATTTATGCTTCGCCATGTAAATTGATAATATTTACGATTTGACATGGGCTGCGATGTCGAAACAACGAAAAACGTATGAACGGATTGACTGTATCAGGACCAAGACGGATCAAAGTCCACAACCAGTCTGTAAATTGAGGGCAAATAAATTCGTTCGGTTTTTAAAATGTAATGTAATAGAATAAGAATTACGTAATGTACACTTACGAGATATATACATAAAGTAATGAGACTGGTGCTGTAACTTTCGATCGGGCAACACCGTCGATTCCCCTGTGGTGGGCAGGTCATAATATGATGCATTCTCAGTACGAGTTTGAACTCCCTAGAATAACTTGGTAGTCCCTAGCAATTCTTTTGATGAACTGGATTCTTCCAGTAAGTTATATAACCCAGATGTTTCTGCTATATTGACCAGTTGGCTTTTTAAAGACGTCAACACTTTTTGCTAATGTAATTTTTGGTTCTGTTTGTTTTCTGGTTAATAACCATTCAATAACGAACATCGACGACGCCACTTGAAAGGGTCGAAAATACATATTTTTTCCAACGAAAATATAAGTTCCCACGAAAGACTGCCTATTCCGTAGTTAGCCTTTAGTGTATTTAAGTACCATATTTTTACTTTACAACACTTCATATCTGTACTTCCTAGAGTCAAGACCTAGTTTTAGCTTTTGTAAAAATAAAATTTTTTAAAGAATCGTCTAGTATCAATTAAGTTAACTAGTGCGTTCTGAAAATAAGTAAAAGCAACGGTGCGCTATCAAGTTCGTATTCAATCCGCCTATTATGTGGACATTTTCATTACTTCTTGCAGTTGAAGGTTTTCCGGTGCGAGATTCTTCTTAAATCGAGTCTCGACCTTCTGAGAATGTTTTAAATCACCTGAAAATCTGGGCTCTTGACAAAATAATGCTCTTGACAGGATAATAATTATCATAGGTCTGTTGAACGCTTGCAAAAGTTTCTGGCGCACTGTGCCCAAGTTTGAAACGAAACTTGACAGCCCATTGTTGCTTTAGACACGTACGCACAGAAAAAATCGGCTCACGAAAGAAATTGCTACGGGCTACCAAGTGACTCTAGGAAGTTGAAACTCGTACTGAAGATGCATCAGACGTTGGCCCGCTTTCCCTCTAAAGAGAACACCAACAGTGTTCCAGATCGAATGCTATGCCACCAGTCTCGTTACTTTATTTACACACCTCGTAAATAGCTACCTCAAGATTAACATCTTCGTTGATCAATGCCTAGAGAGTATATTTAGTACATTAGCACATCATTAATACCACGTCTGGTTTTTCAATATCATTTAACAAATAACATTTGATTAATGGTTTTCACATTTCTATGACAGTGAGTATATTTAGATAGACAGTCAAAAAAGTAATGATTACATTATTAATATAAGTTAATGAATTAAGAGATAATTTTTTCCTAATAGTATTTATTATCTCTCAGGGATTTTATGTTCAAGCCTACACTGTTATGCGGTAGCACTTTCCTTATAAAGCTACCCAAAAGGAAGAGACAATTTTTTGTGTCAATAAATAACGTTAATTTTCGGCATGTATTTAAAGGCGAGTCATTGAATTAATAGATTTTTTCTTTTTTCAGATCAACGACCGAGAACCGCACGATACCAGTTTGGTAAATATATTTTTGTCGTTTTTAACGTCCTTTGATGATGTTTACTATTAATCTATAATATGTATTAGGGTTTTTGAACCATAAAGAATGCATGCCTTATTGTGATATTTAAATATAGTATCTGTATTATTTAGTGCCTCAAAAAGTATTTTTTGTGGAAGAAATGCCACTTGTACAGTTTTCCACATATAAGGTTTGTCTGGAAAGAATCAGATTTTTAACACTCTTAAAATAAATATTAAATAAAATCCATGTGATATAGAGTCTAAAGCAGTGTTGTTGGTTAAACTATTAAAAATTTTTTAGATCAATTGAGAGCTTTCAGAGTATTTTCCATTGTATTAAAACGTTTATTTTTTCAGTCTTTAGTTTATCGGAAAAATGCTATAATTGATGGTTCCCTTTGTTATCTAAAAAAAAACAAAGTCCATTTTTATTTTCAATTTGACTATAGTCTTTGCAGTGGATTCTTAAACGATGAAATCTCTTTGAGAAAGCGTACTTTATGGAATCTTTTTGGTCAAATTGATGTAAAGAATCGTTCGTCAAATTTACGAAAATATTTTGTGTTGCAGCCTGTATATTCTTGATACATTTTTCTTAATTTAAACTGCATTTAAAATATAATGGATAATTTGATATAATTCTTATTTTGTTTATATAAAATTAATTTCCTTCAAGTATCGGTTACTTCACTTAAATATAATTTTAAGTTAATAATATGTAATATTTATAAACTGTTTAACTTGTTGGAAGAAACGCTTTGAGGTTGAGTTTATTTCAGTCTAAGCCAGTTAACTTGACTTTGATTTTTCACCGGCTCTGATGTGGGTTTTTCGGCTTTGGTTCAAATTTAGCACGATACTCGCTTGATTGTTCAGCTGCTTCTGGGTCATAAACATAGATCCATGTCCCATCAGTAGTAATTACGCATTTCAGAATATCATCATCCAAAGAAAGCATCTCTTCAGCAACTTCATCACGACGATTAGTTTGTTTATATATAGTAGAATATGTAGTAGCAAAAAAAACAGGTATACGGACATGAAATCTACAAAACAATCAACAGCCCAAAATAGACCAGGACAGATGAGACATAACAGGAAGTACCAAAAATCTAGCACGATCCGGCAGTACCTCCGAGAACTTGAAAACTGAAGCCTTTTCGCTTAAGTACAATCTTTCCATTAAAAAACAAACTATATGGGATCATTTTGCCTATGACAGTCGAGATTTAGCCGAAATGTTGCGAATATTGTAGGTTGTTCTAGAGATTCAATAATATACTCATATGTTTACTTGAAACAATTGCATATATCTCTTGTATGGTCGGTATTTGAATTCTAAGAAGATACTAATTAATTGATGATATATGGTGAAGTCTAACTTATATAAGTTTCCTTTATCTCATGGAATTAATACCGACCAACACAGGTCAGTTAGGAGTTACCTTTGAATGTGCTTATTGGTGGGTCTAAATAATTGCGTTCAGTGGCACTTCTCTTGTAATTAAGCCAAACCTAGAAGCTTTTTATTTGGGTAAATTTCGATTTTATAACTTCCTGAAAATACATTTTTTTAATAGGTAAGCATAATTGATGTAGAAGTATTTCAGCTGTTGAGCGATTGATCATATAAGTCATTTAGTTTCAAACCCAGATACATCAGAAAAACTAAATTTTACAGGAATGCAAAAACACTTATGGAGGCCGTGGACGAAGGAATATAATTATCAAACTGTGCCGTTATTTAGACATTTGAGGCGGCTGTAATTACAGCCATTGACCTATAAATGATAATATAAAAAGGTCTATTCAGTTCAGTCCAGGCAGCTGTTGGGATCGGACGTGTTTCGATCGCTCCTGTGCTCCTCACATTGGTGCGGTAATCATTTAGTATTCGTTAGTAGTCCCTCTCGCGGACTTGTCCTCGTCGACGCGATGACCCATGAACTTTTCAAATTCCAAGACCAAGAATTCATGCACCTGTCAAAACACCAATTGGCAGAGGCCTGCGAAATCTATCGAGACCACTTCAACCACTGTGAAGTAAACCACCAGCAGCAACTGCGAGAAGTACAACACCTCCTCGCAAAAATCCAACTCGAATTAAAATCAATTAACACCAATAAAAAAGTCTTGCCCTCAAACAGAAGTTAACAGATGCGCTAACATCTATGAACGAAAAATTAACAAAAGATGTCGAATCACTCGAGATCTATAACAAGGTCCTTCTCAAGGAAACCCAAAACCTCGAAAGACGACAATCATTCACCGGACTCCGAACTCCGATAACCAACAGATCTCCACCAGAACCAGACGGCGGAGACAAAAGAAAGCCAGACAACGCGCCGAAGAAGACACAGCTTTGGCCGCACCCTCTGAAACAATGAAATCCATCCACCCGGAGACCCCCGAACAACAGGACCCGCCGATTGCGGCGGTCGATCCTCCAGACGGAGTGGCACCCACATCGACCACGGGTACCACCGAAAAACCAACGCCGATCATCCTCCAGGATAAGCCGGTCTTCCTCGAAATCATCAACTACTTCGACAACCACAACGTGGCAGTCGGGCCTACCAAAACCACAGCGGAGGGCGTACTGTTCGAACCCCTCTCGGAAAAAGACAAGAATGCCGTAACACAGCATTTCTCCTACAAAGGCTACCAGTTCTACGCCTTATCAAGAGAAACCAGACACCTGCGCGTCCTCCTACGAGGCGTGTTGGAATCTATTCCAAACGAAGAAATCAGAACGGACCTCACCAGGTTGGGTTTCCACCCGACCACCATCGTCCGTTGGCAAACCAATCAGGGAAAATCAATCCCGATTGTGCAAGTCACAATCCCTGAAAGCGAATCAAACATCCTACAAGTCAACTGCCTCCTGCGCCAGCCCGTGAACATCGAGGTGCAGCACAATAGAAACAAAGTACGCCAGTGTTTCAAGTGCCAAAAATATGGACACGTGTCCACCCAATGCAAAGGCGAACCAGTGTGCGTCATATGAGCGGAAAATCACCGCAACATCGACTGCAAGCTGGACAAAAACCAACTGCCTACATGCTGCAATTGCGGGGGGTTCACACACCGCGAACTTCCAATCCAAGCAGATCCAGCCCCATTTGCGGCGGGATTCGCGATCCAGGTGCAGCAGATAATGGAGCTGATCAACATTCAGACGAGCATCCTCTTCCAACTCTAGCAACATTTACCACGCCTCCAAACCCCAGTGCACCTGGACCACGTGATCGAAGTCGCACTGACCTAGGTCACGTCAACTTCGTCCGAATTATGTTTTGTTTCATTACCTTTCTACGTATATATATTTTCTTTTGTTTGCTTACATTTTTAGTTACCGACGACTATGGTGAGGTTATATTTATATAACTGTCTACAGTAATAAGCACTTTGATCTGGGACCCGAGATAGAACTTGATTCTTCTGGCAATCAAATGATATTATTACATCATCTTTTTTCGTTTAAAACGAATTAAATGCTTGCGCCTTTAATGTATGACATTTCTTTTTAGCCATCAAATTTCTTTTCTTTTTGGTTCTTGTTGAGTATTCGTTTGTTCTTCGGCTTTCCACACCTATTTTGAACAATGTCCGAAATACATGTTTGTAATATGACGGTTTAACTTATAGGGATTGATCGACAACCTGTACATCATACATTCCCCACATTTTGTTTATGTTAAGATCAGAATTTAAATATAAGCGGTTGCGAATTTTACTTCTACAATAATGATTTTCTATTACTTTAATTTTTGTAATAAAATTTACAATGGAGTTTCTTTTATTTTCATACATTTTCAGTTTCTCATCACCACCTCGGTGTTCAGTGGGCATTTCACCAGTTCGGGCGTGTCGGAAAACAACAGGTGTAATTCTATTTTTAGATAGCTGCAGGGTATCCAAAAATGTCTTTTGACAAACTCGAATTTTGTTCTTCTTTACTTTTGTGAAAATAAAATATTTTCAGTCAGTGATTTCGCTCCTTTCTTATTATTAATAATCCTTGTTTTTATCGGGCTTGTAGCATCTGTATACTTCAGTAAAATGAATCTTGTCTTTAGCTCTGAAATTTTTCCACTAGTGTAAAATTTCTTATGAAAAATTAACTGGTCTTCTCTTGTTACTTCCCTGCAAAGATATGCTGATCCATTCTTGCTATGTTGACATACAAATGCTATGTTGGCCTGTAAATACAAAGCTCTGTAGCATCAAATATCGTGAATAGGATAGTTAAACTAAATTCTGGCTAATTGCTCTATGTGGGGTTGAAACCACAAATAAGACAAAGAAGAATTTAATATACACATTATTTAGTAGATAACGCTCCGAACCGAGGCTCTGTAATAATAAAAATATGCACGGCATAATGATGATACTGTAAAATTAGAAATTCAAAAACTAAGTCGAAAACTGAACATACCGTTGCTTTTTTAGTTTTGCTCGTCCCCATAAATCTTCATGTCTCTTTTTCTTACGCTAATTCTCAACATTTTCGGAAGGATTGATTTCCATTACTTCAACCGAAACTTCAACACTTCAAATAACAACAATCCAAACTACGAGTCAGACAGATGAAGTCTGTTGACAGCTAATGTAATGTAACCGTCAACGCAATGCACATAATTCTTATTGAATCTATCTAGTTTTGAAAGTAATATTCTGATACTTATCTGTTTTTGAAAGTTACGAAAATATTTCTAAGCCAATATAGAGTTCATGTATCGGGAATTAAACCTTAAAGTTTACGGTATACGTAAAAAATGCTTTAACCCTATAAAATATGGCAAAATCTCAATTATGCAAAAAGATGATGTATCTGGGTTTGAAACTAAACGACTTATATGACTTATGAGGTAGTTCAAAGGAAATTTGTTGATAAACATAGATGCGAATTTTACATGAATCGCAAAATTTAGTCCATATCGATATATGAATAACATTTTCTCAACGACCCATTAATATAGCCATAGATACTATCATTTTTTTATACTCTATAAAATATTATTTTATTTGAGAGTTAATACAGTTTTAATCTTCAATAAAATCTCTATCCTTATTGAAAATCTTTCAACATCTTTCTGGCATAATTTCTATTACCTTTTTATAAAATGAGATTGATTTTGAAGTAAAATATTCTTCAAGTGCAGTTTTGATAGTTATCGAAATAGATTTTTTTCCATGAAGAAAATGTTCCATAAATCTGAAAATATAGTAATCTCACGGTGCAGTATCAGGAGAATACTAGATCGAATAATAGGTGAGGAAGTGTAACCCTAACTCTTTGATTTTTTCTTGGGTGATTCTGGCACTTTGAGGTCTTGCATTGTCATGCTGCAGTCTCGGAATAGTAGTCTTGGATGATTTTGAATGAGTTTTATAGTGAATAATTCCTATAAAATTCCACCATTCTTTTTACTTTTTTAGGGGGAATACCTGATTTTTGGAGTGGGCAAAGGTGGTTGTTCTGATATAACCATTCTTTTTTCTTATGTAGGTTGCTGTATAGATCCACTTTCTATCACCGGTAACAATTTGTTAAATAAAAGGGTCTCTGCCTAACCTGGACAAAAGTGCACTGTAGATGGTTACACTTTGAATGTTGTTTTCAACTGAATGTTGTTATGGCACCCACATTCCATCTCTTTGCACTTTCTTCGGTTATTATTTTGATTATATTTTAATATAATTATTATTAATTATATTTATTCGCTTTCTTTAAATAGCGTTATATTGTGGATGATGAAGTTTTAAGTTTTGTTTGAGATCAGCTTTAATTTTAACTCAACAGATCTTCTAGATTTGTATCATCGAAATGATCGTTCTTATTATTTTTTTAACTTTCTCTGACATGTTCTGCTATCCAAGTCACCAAGATAAACAGCATTAATGCCATTTGTGGTATTAATGGCATTTATGACATTATTAGCACTTGTGCCATAAGTGGCATTAATAGCATTAGTGGCATTGTTATGCTTTCAAAACTCTTAAAGCATCAAATGTCTAATCCACATGTTGCTTCTCCACTTTTAACTAGAATATTCTTCTTCTTTTTCTTCTTGTGGTGCTACAGCACATAAGTGAGCCTTGACTTCCTTCAACCTTCGCCTACAAAAGGATCGATCGACAACAGCCCCTTGCCACTTTCATTAACTAGAAGATAGGTTATTTTATATTGACTTAAATTATTGTCAGTAGATTATAATGTTTAAATAAAACGACATTACTTATGGGTACTCCTAATATATGACAAGGAAGTCACTTTCTCAACGGTCTAGCAGTAATATGTTGTGTATGTAGATATTCCTCTCCCACTTGGATATAAAAATTTTCATTAATTGAAATAAAGAAGACTAACAAAATCGAATAGCTTTTTCATTATGTATTAATTATCTTGTTAAACTTGTTAAACGTAACAGATTAGGTTTTTATTTTGCAGAACTTTATTATGTTATACACTAAAACAAATATTAAAAACTGATAATCCCATATTGATTTACATAAAACAAACATGACTCAGTGATTTACGCCCACAGTCTTTTTTTAAATGTAAATTTTCAAATATTACTCGTACGATGTCCAATGTATGGTAAAAGCGTGAGAAAAGATACCGATGAGGTGAATCTACTGGTTTTTTTTTGGTCTGAGAAACTTTATAGACCAAGTTTAATGTAGATTTATAAATGTAAATGTAAATTTATATTTGTAAATGAGTTGTTATAACAACTTTAGTGATATAATATTAATAAAAGCGGAAATAAGTGATCTAAAGAAATGTTATATGGGATTTGGCATTTTTTAATAATTCCTTATAAGGTTCCTTTGCGAAATTGTCGGCTAAATAATGAATTAATAAGTATGAGGTTAAGTTATTTTATATTTTCAATAGTATCCTATCTTGATTCCAGTAGTCAGTGAGAATGTGATAATTTATAGAGGGTTAAAGGGATTGCTCTAATCATTTCGAACATACAGAGGGAGCTTCTTAATGCATTGGCAACTAATATTAGAAGATACCAAACCAAACCTTTGAATCACCCAATAATAATTGAATCGGTAATATTTTTAATCAGTGAGATATACATTATAATCTATGTCACAATAAAATAAGTAAAAACTAGTATGTTTACGTTTCTAATTGAGATATATAGGTCGTTCGTATTGCGAGAAAGATTCGATGAAGTGGTGGAACTTTGAGATATGTGCCTAGATGTCGCCAGTGAGCCCACGCATGTCGCCTTGCAAAAGAGGTGCAACGCTTCCGCTGCCCACAACCGAGTTCGAGGCGATAAAATTTGTTTGTTCGGTATTTGGGCGCTGAATTAATGCAAATCCGGCCGTTGAGGCCATTAAAGACCTCCCGAGATCGGAAATTATTGCTACAATATCGAAAAACATTGTTGCAATTTTATTAGCTTTAATAATGACTCAATTTTTGTTGTTGGGAACCGTATGGTGTAGGAATATCTGTTTTTAGTACAGCGATAATATATTCTTACCGTTTTTGAGATTTAATTTACAAATATTATTACAAAAATATTTTTCCACTGTAATAAATGTATATATTTAATCATAAATATTTATTATGTTATATCATATTCTGGATAATTTTGGAGAAAAAAATGTATTGGGGAGAGTAAATGGTTGTCCAATAAGAGTATCAAAACATTAAAATGAGGCACAATGGTAACTTGTAATGTAACTTTCTTGTTACTAAATTACAGCTACTGTAGTCATTCGGCGGAGGTGGCTGGTTTGTAGGTCACAGATGGATTACATAGGCATGCCAATAAGGGCACCACCCAATTCTTAGGAATCACAAAAAATTAACATAAACCCTTAAACTGGGAAAATGTTTATCTCTGCCAAAAAGACTCAGTAAAGTAATAATTATTTAATAATTAAAAGCACAAATTCAGAGACTAACAAAAAAAAAACAAAAATTAAACAATTATAACACAAAATGTACTTGTACAAATGTACTTGAAAAAATATCTAGCGTTATTAATGATAGATAAAAGGTAGAATATGGTAGATAAATAGTGACTGAGTAATCAGTGATTAATATAAGTGAAAATAATCATAAAATATCATCTGACCTTATCCTTTGTAGTGCTGTTTAACTATCCAGCCCCTGGATAGTCCAGTTACTAAGATGGGCGATTACTAAATCGTTCGGTGTCTAAAACGGTTAGACCCCAAAACGTTTGAATCTTAAAATACCTGGGGCCTACAATGACCGGGATACAAAATGTTCATAGTCTAGAACAGGGGTCTTCAACCTATTCAATGCGTTGAGCTACATTAATAATATTTAAATAGAAAGAGCTGTCCAAACTTGTTTAATACAGTAATGGAAACACGACGACAATATATCCAAATTGGTATACCAAGCTACCGAAACTGTGTTGTGTATATCAAGCTACCGAGCTACTGGTAGCTCGCTATTGACGATTGGCGACTTCTGGTCTAGAATGTCCATAGTCTAAAATGACCGGGGTCTAAAACCATCTACAAAAATTCAAACAAAAATAAGCCTGTGTAGGACTTGGCCAGCTAATCAACATAGCTCTAATGGAGGGATTTTTCGTCATGTTGACGTGGAGACATGTGTTCAGCATGAGGCGAGATTTTCGACTGCCTTAGCGTTCACCACCCCGAAGTATTCAGATGAGCTTTGAAGTAAGATAAGCGCAAAAGAATAATACCTGCAGCGGCCGATAATTTTTAAACGCTACACACTTTAAGTGATAAACCAGTTATTTTTATTTTATTTTGAAGAAGAAATAATGGCATTTTGTTTTGAAAATCAAATGTCCCCTCGGCTTTGTTTGGTGGAGTGCATTCTGGAGACCCAATTTCCGATTATTCTTTCACACATATCGCTTGGTATTTTTTCTGTGGTGGCCTGAATGTTTTGTTTAAAATCAAGAATTGTTCCTGGTTTATTTCTACAAGGCAGATATTTAACATAAGCATACAAAAATAATCCAAGAACGTGAGATCGCATGATCTTGTTGGTCAATTGACATTATCATTTTTCGAAATAACACATCCAGGAAATTTTTCTTGCAATAAATCGTTACAAAACATAAATCGGTTACAAAACTTACAAAAGCTTTGCTGTAGATGTTATATTAAGATCGTTATTTGGTTATAATGGGCCTAATTCAATATTTTCAACGTCCGGCTGTGGGATCAACTACATCCAGATACTTTTGCAATTACCATTCCTTCCAGAACCATAATTATGTATAGAGCTACAGTCATGTTAAAAGAAAGAAAGAATGAAAAGAAAGTTAGTATGTTAATATGTATGTGTAAAATGTGGGTTTTGAACAAGGGACACATAAATGTTTTTTTACTTACAAATACAGCGGAGCTAGATCATATATATTAAAAGGTTTACTATAAAACATGGGATGTTGAAGAAGTACTGGCAAGGAGGTGCTGGAGAACTGATGGACTGTAGGACCACAGGAAGACGAACAAGTTTCTGAAAATGTGGTGAGACATTTATCTGAAGAACACATTAGAAATCTTGGAATATATGGAGAATAACCCTCTTCCTAACTGTTTATTGTACAGTAAATTATGAATTATTAATTTATATTAATGATTAACGCCATAGTCGCCAGACTTGGCCCATTCCGACTACCACTTGTTTTCATCAAAGTTTCATGCATAAAACACTTAATGCATAAAACACAAGAATGGCTTAATGACTGGACCATCTCAAAAGATATACGGTTTTTTGGGAAGGCATCCACAAATTGCCAGAGAGATGGGAAAAATGTGCAGCTAGCGCTGGGGCATACTTTGAATAAACCTTGCCTTTTTGCCAAATTAAACGTGCTTTTTTTTAAGAAAAAATTAAGAATTATTAACCGCCATACCTGGTACCTTAAATTTTATTATTACTACTGTACTAATAATACTTATTATTAATTATTAATATTATTAAATTTCCCACATCATAATGATATTTTTTTTTGACTTTTCAAATAATTAAATACACATCGTGAATTATTTAATGTACTCTTGGGTACTGTCTCATAAAACCCGAAGACAAGTATTTCCTCTAGGCTTATTAAACCGTATTATGTCTTGTACAACAAATTATACGAAACATGTCGAAAACATGAGATATTAAAGTAATTGTATGAAACAACTCAGGCACTCAGTCGGCATCCTGGACGACATCCGCGTGCCGAATTCCCCATCGAGGATTTTCCTTATTACCCGCGCTGGTAAGCTGTGAGGCAGACTCAGGACGCCATTGTCTCGGCCTAATAATTGCTCCTTCCTCGCAACGAGCATAAATCTCAATGGTGCACGCGCGCACCAGGATGTGCCAGTTATCGTCATGAAATGCTGAGAGGTGTCCGGTGACGCCCACCCATCTCGTTAAATCTAAATATCCAGACGGTGTACACATTTTATTTACTATGTAATTCACTATATCCATAATTTTATTATTGCTGTTGGAAAAACTACTATATGATGATCTATAAATTGGAGCGTTTTAAATAAATACAAGTTAATGAAATTATTCAATTAATTTGAGTTATATGAAGGTCGTTTGAAAAGTTTTTTGATAATTTCTTTTCTATTTTGTCACTGGTCACTTTGAAATTCAATGCATTTACATCAAAGCCGTTCCAAATTTTTAATACAGTCAGTATAATGCGATTTGTCCAGCTCTGCAAAATAAGATTTTTATCTCAGCTTTAATATCATTTAAAGTGAATTTTAATGAATAAAGTGAATAAAGTCTTATCTTTTTGTGGAAGGTTTGGGTTTGGAGGGAGGTTTGGGAAGAGGAAGTAATAGTTGGAAGCCAAATCTAGCGAATGCGGTGCATGTGGAAGCCCTCGATATGTAGGTAATGGAGTTTTGCAGCAATAATAAGATAAATGTATGCAGGCGCATTATTCTGCGAAAGAGCACTTTCTTTTTTACCAAATGTGGAACTTTAGGCTGAATAACACCCTTTAACTAGTCCAGTAGAGAAGCGTAATACTCCGCGATGGTGTCCTACATTTTACTAAGTAGTTTTTGAACACTACACTACGATAATCCTAGAAAACCATACCTATGACTTTTCCTGTAGATGGAACCGTTTTATCTGGCGAGATGAGTGACAAGTTGCATCATTTTGTCGAATGAAAATTATTTTCAAAACGTGATGCAATTTGTTCTTCAAGATAAAATATAAATTACTAGTATTACGATTGACGCACTTGCAAATCTTTTTCCACCCACTATTTAGACTACAGCTTTATTTTTGGTGAATCTGTGTTTCATCCACTATTATAAAAGGTCGAATAAAAGATCCCATTTAAGTAAGTCTAAACACTCTTTAGAAGTGTTTATTCGCATGCTTGTTTCGTCGACTGTAAATAAATGCGGCGTTCATGGAGCAGTAAGTTTTTTCATACCTTAAACATTCTGAAAAATGTAATAGACATGTCACTAAGTTCACATATCTTCAATCAGTATAAAGTACAAGTTTGTAAAGATAAAATTAAATAAGACATAACATACAAAACAACACAGAACATGAGTACTAACAAATTTTAGACCAGAAGCTGACAACGTCTAGTGCGTTTGGGGTAGACTTCATGAGCTCCTCGACGATGCAGGTATTCGGGCAAAGCTTGCATTGCTCTGCTGATGTCCACAATCCTGCAGCAATATTTTTTTCTGAAACCACCTATCTTTTCATATTACTTTTGGACCTTGCAACTCCAGAATGTAATCTGTTTAATGATCTCCATATCGCTCATTCCTCTGTGTATCTTGGGGGAAGTCCCTCCCTTGGTATAACCTGGAATTAACCAATCTATCTTGCCACGTTTCTAATTTAGTTTCTTGCGGGGTGTTGGTAAGATTCTTCAATCGGTGATAATTTAATACATTTTGAATTTTTGTGGTGTTTGTTAATCTTTATTGTTTTTGGGTTTTCCTAGGTTTCATTATTTTTCTTTAAAGTGGAATCCAACTCTTTTTGTATGTCCATCGGAGGTTAAACCCCTCAAGATGAAGTTTTATAGCTCAAATTTCTTCAAATTTAAGACATATCTCAAATCTTTTAGAAAATGTGAAATTTTGTTTACTTTATTACTCAATCGGCACAACAAGCAATTAAGCGCACACATCGGAAACTTCGAAGTACGCTATCTAACGAATCTTACTTGTCAAATATCATACTCGTTTGATCATATTTACACCATGTCTGGGCTTGGCCGAAAACACTAAACAATTTATTGTATACTTTCGTATATTGTATAATATCGCACTGTATATCTTCGTATATAGTATTGCTGTATTAGTTTTAGGTTAAATAATCCTAAAGAGTAATTTTAATAGTAAAAGAACGAATTTGAGAAAAAGTGCTTTGTTTCACTAGAACAAAGTTTCAAGTTACAAAGGGTTGTTGTGGTTATCATGCACAATGATGGTTTCAAAATTTTTAAACATCTTCCTTATTCTCTAGATCTAGCACGTAGTGTATTTATTTATTTATTTATTTATTTATTTATTTATTTATTTATTTATTTATTTATTTATTTATTTATTTATTTATTTATTTATTTATTTATTTATTTATTTATTTATTTATTTATTTATTTATTTATTTATTTATTTATTTATTTATTTATTTATTTATTTATTTATTTATTTATTTATTTATTTATTTATTTATTTATTTATTAGGAATGCTTCATAATGATCTTGAAAATTTAGAAAATAATTTTTGTTGTAAGTTTATTACTGAGGAGATAAATTAAACTGATATATTAACAATACGCCACTGTAACTTTATAAGAAAATAGTCGAGCTAGATTCTTAACATAAACTCTGTTCGTGAGACCATGGTCTATGACGATATTACTCGATGTTAATCGTCGAGATTGTTGTAGTAAACGAACCGATAAACCAGGAACTAGATTTATGAATGGACATCTTTTATTATGCCACGAAAACGTACTGCATCATACCGAAGCTGTTTTGATTACAACTACGAACTGAAAACCAGATGGAAATATGCCGTAGTAAAATTCTAACACATGTATTTGTCGTGTGTAGTCAATTAATTTGTTTATTGGTTATCTATTTAATGGAACACTTTCAAAAATCTTATAAAAAATAACGTATTTTCTCAATTAGGTTATATACAGTCAAAGCTCTTTATTCGCGGGGGATACGTTCCGTAAATATGGCTCGAATACAGAAACCGTGAATATGGAATGGTAATTTGTACGCGATTATAGGGAATATATTCCAAGGTTACAAAATAAAAAGAAAAATATATTATAAAAGCAATTTCATGAGATATTTCTTAACAATATTAATAATTATTATCAGGTTTATACAATATTTAAAGAATTTATTTTTTTTTGTTTTTCCGCTTTTAAAAGATCTGTCAATTCGGATTGATATTTGGCTGTGGTATTAACAATTTGCCTGATATAAACAAGACTTCTTTTCACAGACAGATCAATTTTTTAGATAAATTACAAAGCTCATTTACCTTTCGTAAACTTTCACTCATGTTTTTTAATTGTAATGTCACCTTTTCAGTGCTCGGTGAGGTTTCCTTTTCAATGGAATGGGAATTAAACATTTCCTCCAAGTTGGTTTCAGTTAAATCTTCATTTTGCGATGCAATTTTTGAATTGCAATTCTTGAATGCCACTTGATTCTGATAGGAAACCATCTCGTCTTATACCATTCAGAACTTGAGCAATGTTTTCAGTTAATGTTTGAATTTGCACGGATTCTTCATCATAACGGGCAGTTAGATCATGCCACGGTTTTTTCCAGCATGATTTCAATGTGTATGGCTTGGGTTCTTGCAATGATTATTTTATGTTAACAAAGCACTTTGTTATTCATTCGAAATTATTGCGACGAATGACAAGTTGAAGCAACGAAACAAAATATTCGGTGGCGTACTTATTACGTACGACGGTAGCGACTTATTTATCAAAAAACTTTTGGCTAAGCGGCAATAAGGCATGTTTGTTTATAAATACTTTGATACTTGTTTGTTTTGAAAGGTAATTGGTAAATAAATACACATTATTCTAAAAATACAATATGTATAATTAGTTTTGGATCCGCGAATAAAGAAATTTTCAGCCGCGAATACAAGTAGTGGTCCGTGAATAAGGAGCTTTGATTGTAATGCAGAATGTATTTTTGAATCAAATGCATGTGTATTACTGGCTGTGATCAACAACTGATTTCTTCTAAATTAATTTTATTTTTATATACCTGTCAGTAATCTATCATTATTCGTTTCCATTTGTTCTGATTTTAAAAAAAATATTATTCTTAGTTTCTATATGTTTGTATTCACTTTGTATACGAAAATGATGATGTTTACGAATAATCGTTAGAGGGTTACTTAAAAACCTTAGATTCTTGAGATATTTTTATATGGTATTTTCAATTCAATGTTTGAAATTTATTAAGAAACTCTTATTATTTGCTCTTTATACTTTTCCTATCAATGGAAATTTTATATTGGCGGTTATTAAAGGTGCTATATAATTTACAGGAAGATCGTTTTATTCGCCGACATATGGATTTATTATAGTAATCTCATTATCTGCATTGGACTTTTACATTATTAGACTGTATATGGCGTAGCATTTGAACTATTGGTAGTTGAAAAGGCCATGAACAACAGCAAAATAAATTCATAATCTAGCTAAAGACAGCTTCAACAAAACCAGATGTCAAGCACATAAAAAGGGGAGCTTGGATACAGAGATCGGATATAGTCGAAATTCTTTACACTAGCCATGAAAGATGTATTGACATGTATGGTACATATGTGGCGGATAATAATTCTTAATTTTTTAAGAGATGGCGCTGCAAACTATGGTAGGTTCACAGTCTAATCTCTTATGTCATTTTGTTATTAGACAGTACCTTCCAAAAGGCAAGTGACGTTTAAACGATTTCGAATTAGCGTCATATTTTTTTCGTGTGGTAAACATCGCCGAGTTTCGAGCCAAATAAAGAGCATTTGCGGTACGTACTGGTTTTCTTGTTCAATAAAAAGAAAAACGCGAGAGAAAGTATACTTGTGGAAACTTACGGTGACAATGTCCCAAGGCAAGACGCTTTGGTTTAGATGATTCAAAAGTGGTGATTTCGACTTGAAATAAAAAGAACGCCCAGGTTAACTGAAAAAATTTAAGATGCCGAATTGCAAGCATTGTTGGAGGAAGACGATATGCAAACTCAACAACAAATGACAGAGGTTAAATGTTGGCCACCGAACCCTTTGTGATCATGTGCATGCCATGGGAAAGATCCAGAAGCTATGAAAATTGGTATCACCTGAACGACAGACAGATGGAACAGCGAAAAACGGTGTGCGAAGTTTTGCTTTCTCGGCATGAAAGAAGACTTTTTGCATCGGATCGTGAGTGGAGACAAAAAATAGATATATTTTGAGAACCCAAAAAAAATCTTGGGTTGACCCAGGACAACCATCAACATCAAGCAAGCAAGACCGAATATTTGGAAAGAAGACAGTGCTGTGCGTTTGGTGGGATCAGAAGTGTGTCGTTTACCATGAACTTTTGAAGTCAGGTGAAGTCAGGAACAAGTGATCAATTTGAACATTCCGATCAGAAGGGCTACAAGAGATTTTCACAAGTGATTTTCAACACGACAACGCTCCATTGCACAGTGAAAACGGCTGGAGACACCATTTATGTACTTGGTTGGAAACTCTTGCCCCACCCGCGGTACTCACCAGACTTGATTCCCTTCCGACTATCAATTGTTTTCATTGATGTCTCACGCACTTTCACTGAAACACTTCAACAATTACAGATATGTCGAAAAATGGCTTGATGACTGGACCACCAATTGCATGCTAGAAAATATTGACAAATATAGAGGAAATAATAAAAATAAGATGACAAGAGGGTTATAGAGAACTAGTGGGCGGCAAAAATGGATGTATTTTTTGCTGGGTTACCTGTATCTATATTATACTTATTAAATGGTGTAAAAAATATATCATATCATACAGTACAGGACATTGTTACAGGCAATTATCCGAATTTGAAAAGGGACGAGGTATTCATACCAATACCCAAAATCGATATTCCTTAGTACACCTATTAGTAACCGGCAGAGTCTTGTTGGGACGTAACATTATTCAGCTCTCAAATTAATGGTGACCCAAAAAATATATTTTTTATCAAACTTGAGGTACTATACCAATTCTTCAGAGCTGGTAACCTCAATCTTCTTTTCCCAATTTGTGGTGATTCTTGGTCATCTAGAGCCTCTTCCGCAATCGATATCGCTCTTTCTCGATATCAGTTTCTCAAAAAAAAAAAACAGTAGGTCTCTTTATCTGTATTTGTCGTGTCCTGTGAGTAGTACTGTAAATACTATTGAATCATTATCCATCCATTGATATGATTGCTTTCAAAATTATTCACCAGTAATTACTAACTGGTTGTTTTCGAAATCGCCATTTTAAATAGTTATAAATATTTAGTTTGTTACCATTTAATAACAACCTAAGCTGATTGAGCATGTAGAACATAAACGACATTTTTTAGGGATATACCTTTTTTGTCGATTTTTTATTTGAATAATGCTTATCATTGGATTTTGTATTGTAATTTATAGATATCATATCACATATATGGAAAATCCATTCAACAATATACGTCATTCTTGCAACTCTATAATTCAACGTTACCACTATGACAGTTTATACAACTATAGCGTCACTTAATAAAATGACGCATTTTTATAAAATTCATATGAGTAAACCGTATAAAATAAAATATGGTTTTGGAAAAACTGGGGAGTTTACAGGAATCATTCAACTCAACCGAGAACATATGTTTTATGTTTACGCATTTTTTTATTAAATATTTTTAAAGCAACTAACCTTTGATATGCTCTGGCGTCTTCTGGTTCATAATATGATTTAGTTTTATAATTATAAAGAAACTGGCTTAATGGTTATTATATTTGTGTAGGTATATGAACTCGTTTAAAACAAACTTGTAACTTAATTCTATATACGAACGATAGATGATCCATTATTAATCGTTTAAGAAGCTAATTTTGAATGCGCCACCACCGCCACAATTAGAAATGTCATTTTCAGATTCAGTTCGTAACATAGGTGGAGACAGTTTAGATAATTATATATTTTTTTATTTATAAAATGACATTGCAAATTTCAGAGAAGATAATTGGATTCTATATTCACTCTTCAGTATCAGTATCGGTATTAGATTAACAATTATGTTCGTGCGGTTTTATGTAGTAGTTGCATGTTTTATTTACATTACAATTATAATTAAAATTAAAGTGACTTTTGTTTTAAAAAATCCGCGAGCTTTACTTATCTACAAAAGCACATGATTCTTCTATATTTATGGATATATTTATGGAGTAAAGAATTTGCATTAAATTTTGTCCTAAAAACGAAATTGCTTGTGTATTGAAAATTTTACGATTATTACGACTATATATATATATATATATATATATATATATATATATATATATATATATATATATATATATATATATATATATAAACCCAAAACATTTGAACACACACATTTGAACAACCACAACATTTGAAGATGCCGAATTGCAAGCATTGTTGGATGAAGACGATATGCAAACTCAACAACAAATGGTAGAGTGGTTAAATGTTGGTCGCCGAACCATTTGTTATCATTTGCATGCTATGAGAAAATAGGTACTACATCATCTGAAGGACAGACAGTCGGAAACGCGAAACACGGTGTGCGAAGTTTTGCTTTCTCCACAAGAAATAAAAACTTTTTTGTTTCGGATCATGGCTGGAGATGAAAAATGGATACACGTATATGTCCAAAAGTTTGGAATATTTACAAATATGATATCTACGTCTACGGTAAAATTGTGATGGATATTCATTTTAGACCGTTTTTAAATGAAAATAAGAAAAGCATTGTTTTGCTGATAATACAGGTTTTTCGATTTTGGCTCATTCCTTGAATACTGGTATTTACACATTATTTCAGTTCTTCTTCAATTCTCAATCAATTCGTTTAAAAATGTCTACAAACATGATATTGCATTTTAACAGATCAAAAGTCATTGCTTTGTTACAACAGGCCTTTAATCAAAAGGATATTGTGGAAATTGTACTTGTTTTCCAAAGTGCTGTATCCAAAATTCATAAAAAATTCTCGAGACAACTGACATAAAGGATCCCCGGAAATGGTAGAAAACGATGTACAACAGCTGCACAAAACCGACAGATATCGATGATAGCTTGAAGAAATTGTTTGGAATCTACAAGTGGTATATCAAGGGAGCTTGTTAGGCTTGAAGGGGTAAATGTTTCACGACAAAAGATAACACACAGAGTGAAAGCGGAAAATTTGCATCGCAGAAGACCTTTATGAGTTCCCAAACTAATCCTTCAATAAGAAATGTAAGATTGCAATGGGCTCGAAAAATGGTGGATAATAGTCCTAAGTGGAATAGCATGATGTTCTCTGATGAGACTAGAATTGGCTGGGTTTCTGATTCACGAAGAACATTATTTTGGAGAGATCCAGTTTGACAAGTCTGACCAGAAACAGCTCCACCACGTATACCATTTGAAGCTGGGAGCGTGATGGTTTGGAGTGGTATTAGGAGGGGTAGCCGGACACCTCTACTGATCGTGGAGAGAAGAGTCATTGGTGCTGTGTACATCGAAGACATTTTAAATCCTGTTGTGCGTCTGTTCCGAGGCGCAGTGAGCGACTGATTTGTTTTCATGAATGACAAAATTTATGAAAAATTCCTCCTCATCGAGCTGCAAGAGTTCCAAATTTTATTGAAGAGGAGGGAACAACCAAGTTAGGATGACCACGAAATTCACCTGACGCGAATGTCATTAAACATGTTTTTTTGGCGGCAATTGGTACATTGTAATTTTTTGACTCCAAAATAAAAAATAATTTTATGCACATTGGTCATTTGCTATCGAGTTTTATTTGGTACCAGTAAGAGTTTTAATAAAATGATGATTACGTAAACGAGTCAAAAATAAACTTAATATGAATAAAAAGATGAAATGTTTGAATATTCCAAACTTTTGGACATATGTGTATTTCGAGAACCCAAAAAGCAGAAAATCATGAGTTGATCCAGGACAACGATCAACATCGACCGTGAAACCGAATCGTTTTGGAAAGAAGACCATGTATTTGGTGGGATCAGAAAGGTGTCGTGTACCATGAGCTTCTGAAACTAGTTGAAACAGTCATCATCAAATAATCAATTTAAACGATGCTTTGATCGAAAAGCGACCAGAATGGGCTACAAGATACGGAAAAGCGATTTTACAGCACCACAACTTGCTAGCACCTGCTATACTCACCAGACTTGGCCCCTTTTGACTGCTATTTGTTTTCATCGATGTCCCAAGTAATTTCTATGAAACACTTCAACCATTATAGAGATGTCGAAAAATAGGCTTGATGACTGGATCACTTCAAAAGATTGATCCACCATGAGCTTTTATAACCGCTTTTAAGCGTTTAGGCATCGTCAACATCAACTTGTGACATAAATCGGGAGAAACAGATTGCCATTCTTCGAATAATTTTTGTTGCAGTTTGGTTTTTCCATGTCAGTGATACTTTTCACCCACATTTCTTTTGAAAATGTGCCAAATATTTTCGATGGGCATCCTGGAGAGTGTGCCAGCCATTTCAACTCACGTACCCTATTATTACGGAACCAATGTATTGTTGCGTGAGTCCATTGTTGCCTTGAGCCCAATGATAAGGCGCGATATCATGCTGATAACAGCACTCCGCCCAGCTGTTACTGCAAAGTATGGACGGTTCCAAGACATCTTCGAGCATTACGACATAACGCCAGCTATTCATGTGCACTTCGCACAAAAAAAATCCGGCCTCTACTACTTGACATGCACCCCCAAACCATGATGCTTCTGCCCCCATGTTGGACGGTAAGTGTCCGTGAGAAATGCTTCGCCGCACCATTGCCTGACGTACTGAGCCTCCGATCACCCAAAAATCCAAAATATTAAAAAAATCCAAAATATTAAAAAAATACAGAAATTAGTTTTCGTTTATCTACCCCACACAGAGTAATTTATTTTTTATATCTACAAAAAAGAAAAGAAAGTAACTGAGAAACGTACCTCTATATTTGACTCATCGGTAAAAATTACTTTAAACCAATCTTCAACTGTCCAGTGGGCATATTTTTTGGCCCATGCTAAACTTTTTTCCTGTAAGCGTCCGTCAGGTAAAGCTTTTATCTGGTTACCCTCCCGTATAAATCAGCTACCTTGAAATATCTTCTTACTTTGCTAGCGGAAACTGAAACTGCCTATTGAGCGAATGAACAGCTATTTAAATCCCCTAAATTGTTTTACAAGTCGAGCTTGTAAAACAAGTCGCTCTAAATATCGATCGATTCTTCTACTTGAAAATTCGTTTTCTTCCTGCTTTTGCTTTATTTTCGTAGGACTCCGTAGTTTTTTACATTTTTAGGGTAGTTTGCACAGCCCATCTCGATCATTTCTGTTTTTTTGCAATTACGACTTGCAAAAATCCTTGTTGGCTTAACAGCACGATCTGACTATGTTCGGGCGCAATCATTTCACGTGTTTTAGGCATTCTTGCATCATTAAGCACTCATCGAAAATATCTTGTATGAGACGAAAAAACTGACTCAATTTTCTACAAAGTTTACTCTCGCAATGTAGAACTAATTATATATATATATATATATATATATATATATATATATATATATATATATATATATATATATATATATATATATATATATATATATGCTGCGCCACCCACGGCTCCAGTACGTCGCGGAGGATACGCTGCTAGTAGCTGGCAGCATTGATCTTGACGTTCCGCTCGACGAAGACCAGTGGCGTCTTTCCGGTAGCGCAGATCCCGGCCCAGACCATGACGGAGGCCGGAAAATGGCTCCGGCCGATGGTTTTTGCAGTCGCGGTCTTCTGCTGACCTTTTCTGAGCAGTTTACGGCGATTCTGACGGTTGTGGAGTGGATCGACGGTAAAGATCTTCTCGTCGGTGAAGAGCACTTTCGACAGGCGAACACCACCGAGCAGACGAAGCATCCGACGAGATTTCTCGAGTCGTTTCGCCTTTATCGCGTCGTTGAGGAAATGGACGCGAGCTATCTTGCAGTTGCGCAGTCCCAGCTTCCTCCTGACGATGTGCCGGTGCTTTTCTTATCAACGCCGAGCTCTTTCGCCATCTTCCGCATCGAACGCTCCGGATTTCGTTGTATTCGGCAACGGATCTTCTGGACGTTCTCCGGAGTGGTGGTTGGATGACCACTTCGAGGACGGTCCGCAGTCCCGCCGGTCTCCTCATAACGCTTCACGGCATCGTCGACGGTTTGCTTCTTGTAACCAGTCGTGCGAATAATGTCAGCCGTCTTCATTCCTTGTTTGTGCAATTCGACCACAGTGACCCGGTGATTTTCACGAGCCATAACTTCAACGTAACTGAAAGTAAATAAATAATTACGACACATTCTGGGCCAAAATTAAACAAGGAATTCAATAAAACCATCAGAAATGACAAATAACTTAATTAACTAAGCCAAAAATGCATAAACAAAAAAGTACGGGAACTTTTTCCGCACCCTGTATATATATATATATATATATATATATATATATATATATATATATATATATATATATATATATTTATATATATATATATATATATATATATATTTTATATATATATTTATATATATATATATATATATATATATATATATATATATATATATATATATGTATATATATATATATATATATATATATATATATATATATATATATATATATATATATATATATATATATATATATATATATATATATATATATATATATATATATATATATATATATATATATATATATATATATATATATATATATTATATTGGCATTTGTTTTTTGTATTAATTTCGAAATAAAAAAATTAGCATTAATGTATTTTGTATACTTATTAAGTTACAACGTATATATTTTTAGTGGAGTAGATTTTTAATGTATTTCTGATTTTTTTAAAATACGGTTATATAAATATTACTTTATTTAGTTTAGTGATATATATTTACATTGACTATGTGGGGATGTAGCTCAGTGGTAGAGCGTTCGCTTTGCATGTGAAAGGCCCCGGGTTCGATCCCCGGCATCTCCAAGTTTTTTTTCTTTTCCAAATATAGTATGTTTTGTAAAAATCTGTTTTATAGAGCTTTCGTTTAATCCTGTAAACCCAGTGACTATTAATAAATGTAAAGTTGATCTCATTTGTTGGCAAAAATTTGCCAATGATAAAAGAATGTTTTTTAGTTTTTATGCTTCCGGAGCAACAAAAAACACACTTGATTATTTAAAAAAAAATTTTCGTTTGCATTTCTTCAACAATATTTTCCCTAAAAATCTTTCTTCTTTTTTCCTTCCATGACATCTTCTGCGATGCAGTTAACATTTTTTTTACCTTAGGTTCAAAATAATGTAGGACTGGTCAAATGTTATGTTTATTTTCGTTATTATGATCATCATTTTAAAGAAAAACTTTTTAAAAATTGAAAAAAGCAGTAAACGTATGTCGTAATTTAAGAAAATTAGTGATTAGATTATAATATCGTAATGGTTTTAGGATTAAATGAAGTCTGTGTATTTAAATAGTTAAATAGTTTGAAATTTTTCTGCGGTTATCAAATTTCCAAAGTACTATTTACTCTATAACGTTTTTCTTCATAATAATGCGGCAATATGTTCAATAAATATTGTATACATTAAAAATGAGAATGTGATAGCAGTCACGTTTTTTCCTTACTAATAACTGATGTTGCACATATTTTGTACATAAATATACAATCAATAAAATTGGTGAATTACTGCACATTACGTATTTTAGGAGAAATCATACGACTCAGACAATAAACAAAATGTATTAGCGTTAATTTTTTATTGAATGTTCTCATTCAGTCAGACACCAATTAACTAAACAGGAAGTAGAAACTGATGACCGTGTTACTCATTTGTTTGATTTGACTTATCGTAGAAAGGAATGCAGAAACTGTCGGGGACGTTCATTTAAAGTTCTTCTCTATAACTTGATATAATTCATCTCTATAACTATTCATCAAGGGCTATTTCCTCCTCCTAAGGGTATTCACGTCTACATTTTTTTATCTACAGCGCTGGCCATCCGTTTCCTAACCTCTACAATATAGTATCAATGTTTTCTTGCCTCTTCCGTTATCTTTACCCACTTCTTTCTATCTCTCGCTCTCCCTTTCCATTCCATTATTCCCATCTCTTGCTGATCCTTTCTCACTCTCTCTTTCCACCTCTTCCTTGATATTCCTCTCGTCTTGTTCCCTTTAAACTTTTTCGTAGTATTCTTTTTTGACGATTTTTCGTTGTACATCCTCTAGATGTGGCCCCGCTAACTCAGTCGTTTGCTCCTGATTTCCTTAGCTATATCTGGTGTATTAAAGATTATTGCTAGTTCTTCATTCATTCTAATTCTCTAACCTCCTTCTATTTGGATGGGGCTATATAGTCTCCTCAGTATTTTTCTTTCTCGCTTATCGATAGTTCGTCATTCTTTGTTAGAATCTACTTTTCTGATCCATATAATACTATTGGTCTAATTACACAGGTCAAAAAATGTAACCTTTTTGAGGTAACATTGATGAAAATGGGTGTATATGAAGTATTTTGTAGTCCTACATTTGAAAATGATAAGGTAATTACTGTAACACGTACAGTTTTTTTGTTACAGTCGTGGTGGGACATTACTGAGGATTATACGAATAAAAAATATATTACGTGAAATGTCATTCAGCCACAAAAAATGTATTTTTTTTCTTCTGTTCTGTATCATCATATCTTTTTAAAAGCCAGCAGCAGTCGCTTAACATAGATGGTTTCCAGCGTCCATGGTATCTTGCTTCCCTCGTCCCGATGTCCTGGTGAAACCTCTCTCCTTGTTCGTCGCTTATTGCACCCAAATTTTCCGGAAATAAATCCAAATTGGAGTGTAAAAAATACATTTTTAACGACATGCGACACCCTAGTATTTCATAGGCTTTCAAGAGCCATCTCTTAGGTTTTTATAGTTTTCATCTTTCTTGTTGCCGAGAAATCCTTTCATTCACTTACAAAACACTTCCAAGCTGCCAATTCCTTTTTATTTAATTTTTCTTGAAAACGGATCACCTAGAAGCTTCTTTATATGAGGTCCAATAAATAAGCCTTCTTTTTGTTTTACATTACTAAGTTGAGGAATTATTTCTTTTAGGTAGGTTCTCTCCACACCATAGGAACAGCAAACGGCATAGAATTTTTCTTGCGGTGTATCCTCTACACTAAATTTACTTGGCAACTCACACAGCAAACATGAGGAGCCCAACTTTTATCTTGATCTCCACCTAAAATATACTTCCTTGGATATAGATCTAGCTTGTGACTAAAATAAATTGTCCGCATATATAACAAAACTTCAAGATTTTTGCAAAATCTACGACTAGAACTTGCCATTTATATTCATAATTTATTTATATACTTAATTTTAATGTCCCATGATATAAAGGAGAAACAGGTACTTGAAAAATTAGACGTAATAGCCCATTTTTGTGATGAGGTGTTTTAATAACTACCTAAATGAAACGCAAAAAAAGCAATCTCATCAAAGTTACAAAAATCATGTCGACCTGTGTTATTGTTGAGTGTATCTTAATTTTGAATTCCTCGATATTGATCGGGATTTTAAGATTTACTTTAGACCAAAAAAAACTTTTATTTCCCGCCGTTAGTCTTGCTGCAACGTCCTCTGATACTTCATTTTGAGTCAAAATTATTAGTAATTTATTATTAATTAATTTATTATTATCTACTTGTTATTTGATCTACTTTGATAACATGTTTAGATTTGCTACTCTTTAGTAAAAATTTTGGTTCTTTGCCTTTCTTGCCATTAGTTCATTTAAAATTACCTGCTTTTATTTTGTCGGGTAGATAAATCTTTTGCTGATGTTGGATAATACTATTATTTTAATGTAACTATTGATGCCAGTAAGTGCAATGCAAGTATTTTTAGACATGTTGAGATGTCCAGATTTTATATATTACGAATTAAGGGCATTTGTATTTCAAATCATTTTGTACTGTACTAATCAAAGGTATCAGTTACAATCATGTATGAGTGGTATAAAGTATAAAATATTTTTGCTTTGCTATTATGGTTCCTGAAATCTTGAATTTATACTAACTGGCATAGAAATTGCAACCGCGCAACCGAGTGGATATTTGATTTCTATTATTTCTTGGCAAAACATATGTGCCACAGCAAGAGGTAAACGATAAAAATTTTGTAAAGAGATAAGTGATGGTTGTTGAGTAAAGCTCGATTGTTCAATTCAAAATTGAGATAAAGTGAGTATGTTTTGACCGATTATGTAAAGGTATAGTACTTAATTTCAGTAATGTTAAAAAGTCTAATGCACGAGTAACAATAAATTCATTTGAAAGAGGCGGAATTATTGGTCTAAAAGAAGGAATTTTTTCGTTTCGAGAAATCGGTAACCGTACGAATAGAAATCGGATTATTATAATGAGATGTTATCAAGCTTGATTTGCTAATGTCCAAAATGGAGGAAGACCGGATACTTGACGTCGACCGTGTACAAACGATTTATGACAGCTCGATTTAGGATTGATGGGTGGTTAGGAGATCAAGGTCTGCTAGAGACTATCCGAACGGTTTACCTCCATATAAGATTTTTTGGACGGCAACATTATTAACTATATCTTCTCTTAATTCTGATTGCTACGCATCCAAGGCAACGATTTCAGTGGTATAGCAATAGACTATAGCAATAGAACTGCGAAATGTAGACTGGCATTAAGTTATTTTCAGTGATCAATCCAGATTCGGTTTACTGAAGAAAACTTAGAGGGCTACATGAAGAAATACACCCCATCTCATTTTGATCATACACAGAGGTTTGTATACCGAATAGAAGCCTTTATGGTATGGAATGCTTATCGAAATAGGTCATCTACAATCATAATAACGCAACGGTATTTTTAAGAAGTAGTGGATCCATTTGTGTGGCCTCTTGTTAATCTGAGGCCATAATTAGTCAGATCTCCTGAGGTTTTGAGCCGTAAAGCATGTTAGAAACATGATAAGTAGAAGCCTAGGATGTTTGAGAAAGTACAGATAACTTTTACGGTGTATTTGGAATATCGGAAGACTTCAAGTAGAAATCGATTCATTCAATCGGTGTCAAGACGTCTTGAGGGATATGTAGATAAAACCACTGCGCATAAAAATGAGGGCCATGCGCCTAACAGAAGATTTTTAAGAATTTGTAATCAGATTAGAATTCCATATATTTAGACGTTCCTACATTCCAACTTTTAACACCTTTAGTATAATGCGACTTGCTTAACTCAATTTGCGGAACATGTAAAATAAACGGTTGTCTCAGCTTTGATCTCTCAGCTTATATCTCATTTGTAATAAATCTTCATCCTGCAAATCGTTTTTTCAGGTTTGGAGAGAGAAATTAATTGAGGAACACGTAACCGAACGGTGTGGTCGAGAAGTAACCGATCGCATTATCGTGATGAAAAATACTTTTGATATGATATGAATGTTTAATCTGAATACTACTCTTCAATTGGTCCAGTAGTGAAGCGTAATGTTATTTGGTCTTCGTCCTGCCTTTTTGCCAGTATATGAGCATCACATCACGAAAATTCCAGTAAACCGCAGCCGATCCTTTAATATGGTTTTTTTATAGTTTTTAGGCGTTCGGAACGTGTATCACCTTCAATGGATATACGACCACATTTACATTCATTAATCCATTTGTTTACCATTGAAAACTAAACGGAAGATTCAATTAAAGTGTAATTTAACTATTTTTTGTACACTATTTTTTGTTTCAAAATAGTAGTAAACAGTGCTTTATTTTGCACCTAAAACTAAATGCACGCATGTGAAACTACTTCACTGCACGCTATCTAATGAATCATATGTGATAAATATCTATTATTGTAATATCTATTGTTTGTACTTACGCCATGTTTGTATCAAAAACTTTTTCAACTTCTCTCGTATGACTTATTCTCGTAAACGGTAGTATTTCAGCGCGGCAAGCATTTGTCCAAATTTCTCAAAGTCTTTTGGATACTCGGTCCTGAAGCCAACCTCCCTCTAATTAAATTCCATGGATTTTCTGGTGTAAAGTGATAACGCTCACTAACACATTAGGTTTATTGAAATTCATTGCACGTGTAAGATTTGTAGCTTCTGGAAATCTAATAGATATCTCCGGATGTTTTTTCATGATATCTTTACACCAATCACTACCAGCCTGTTTATTATTATCCTTATATTATTATTTTATACTTTATACTTTACATTATTATTACTTTTTATAATACTTTATATTATTTTTAAAAGCAAATAGATATGCCAAATTTCTTAAATCAATCGTTGTTAATCCATAATATAATTTAGCAGTTGTGAGGATGGTGGGACCCAGCATTCAAATTTTCACCTTTCTTAAATTTTATAAGATATCGCTGTAATGTTGTGCAAGAAAGGTGAAATAATTTAGCAATACTTCTTATTATCTTTTTAGATTCCAAAATTATTTTACACGCCGTTTTGTAGATTTTAGTGGATACTTCACCACTAGGCTAGTTTACCTCACACGTTTACGGGGCATTTTAATATATATAAAAATATCAATTTTAATTTAATTAGTATATTTATAGGATACTGAAATTAGCAGACGAAAAAATGTGTAAAACATCTATTATACGTTGCCTATTATCAATTTGTTAGTTTATAAGCTCAACTTGGCAAAAATGATTTTATGTGAACAAAATAATTAACTATTAACTGTTGTTTTTGAATGATAATAATTCGATCTTTTTTTACTTACCACAATTATTGAATAATGTTGACAATCTTTAATGAATAAGCTATTCACTACAAAATATTACAATAACAAAGGCTACATTGTTTAGCTTTCTAAGTATTTTTTGTGTGAGGTCGAGATGCGCGTGCGTGCAAGTCTGATGCTTTCGATGGCTCAACCGCCCCTTCCATGGATGATTCAATTGCCCCCATCTGATTTTATTGCGGCAATTAGTAAATAAAAATTTATTAAAACATTATTTCCCTATAAATCAAATTAGGAATTGTAAAATATAGATATATGGAGACAAAAATTGAAAAATTGAAATATTATTAAACATTTTGTAGAGAGCTAAAAAAAAGTTTACATGCCCATAAACACAATAATTTGAATTTTTCAAAATTACATCATCACAATGATTCCAAATTTTGGGCAAATGAGGAGTTAACATATTAGACCATTAACATATTAACCATTAACATATTAGAACATTAATTTTTTTATTTTTATCGAATTTTTAAGTCGACTGGTTCATTTGATTCCCTCTCATCTGCTAATTTGGACTAGTTTTACAAAACTTTAACATGTTTATGAAAACAATGTTTTATCAAGGGCCCAGGTTTTTAGGTTGTTTAAAGCATTCTCAGCATTAAAGATGAACCTCACAGTAAAAGGCCTTCGACTGCAAGAGTTGATGAAAATGTTCACACGATCTTGGCTTTTGTGCGTTCTGTACGTCGATTGATGGTCTTTCATTTACTGGAACGTGTCATTATTGGTGACGAGTTTTGAATTTTTTAATACGACCGAGGTTTTTTCAAGTAAAAACATTACTACACTTTCATAACCTCCTTATTCATCAGACTTGAGTCCATGTGACTTTTTCCTTTTCCTAGCATTGAGAAGTCACGTCAAAAGACACCATTTTGGGATATTAGAGAACATTGAAAAGGCTGTCACCGACTAGGCCAGGCGATTATCGTATAAAGACAAATGGTCTTTACGGCAACTACTTTGAAGGAGACAATGTAGAATTATACTGTTAATTGAATAGAAATATTATAAAACATCAGTTTCATAACTTTTTTTTACGTACTTCGAATCAAATTTTGTAGTAACAATTGTTTTCCTGAGTTGGGACTGCTAAGCCCATGCCCAACCTACCTATTCTGGAGGACCTAAAACGAGTTATAGTGTGCGAAATTAGTAATTAGTACAATAATTTGTAATTTGTTTTCCTTGTTTTTGTAGCAAAATAAACCAAATTTATACTGAAACGTATGCAATAAGTGGCTATAGAAATATTACATTTTATTTTAAAATAAAACCTTAAGAGCCCAATGCCATAAAAACTGAATTCTTCGATTGAAATTAACACGACAGCCGAGATAATAATTGGGTACGTTGCGAATTGTTAAAAAAAAATTCTTCTTTCCGCGGAAATGGTTGTATTTTAGATACCTGTTTTAAGGAAACTTTTTTTTCAAAAAAATATAAAGAATAGTTGGTTAACTTTACGAAAGTACTTTCCCTGGCACTCTCTATGTGATGTTATATATTCAGAAATCAAAATATACTGGTCCAATAACAATATAAATTAGATAAATTATATTTTTCAAAATACTACGTTCCTAAGATTAGAAAATTGATATCGCAATTAGAAACAAAGCTTGTTAGGAAATGATAGCTTAATGACGCAATATTAACGAATATGCAATAAAAACTAATGTTAACCAAACATACATTTAGCTCTTTGTGATTCATCACTTTCTTCATTTAATTTATTCATCAGGTGACGGTACACATCTGAAATCAATAAGTTGATTTCTTAGAAGTAACATAAAAACACAATGTTTTCAAAATCCCACCAAATTAAGAGCATAACTTTCTTTAATGAAAATCCGTGTGTATTCGATAGTTTCATCACGTTTGCTCCATTATCGTTACGGTTTAGAATAAGATACATATTTTTAAGCATTTCAGTCAACCTAGTATAGTTATTTCAAGAAATTCCAAGTCTTTCAGAACAAGGCCATGCGTTTGGCCATAGACGCAGGGCCATAGTTCGTAAGAAATAATCAAATCCATCGGGAAGCTGGCGTGCCACCGATCTCTCAATTTCAAAAACATTTTATTTGCCTTTATTTTAATTTTCTGTATTTTGTATGTAATTCTATACTTATTACATGAAAACAAAATTTATAAATTTTGTGCATCGAAATTATTGAGTTGCATTTAACATTCACATTTCGATCTTTTTACAATCCTTGAAGGGATTTTATGCTTATATTAGATGTAGCTAATGTAGATAGTAATATATAATGTAGAAGATAAGTAATGTAATTTTTTCAATAAGATAAATTTGGACATTTGATGCTTTATGAGTTTCGAAAACATAACAATGGCACTAATTCCATTAATGATGTTTTTGCTGATGCCTTGGATAGCGCAACATATCAGCGTCAGTTTTTAAAAAATTAAGAACGGCGACTTCATTTTTTTTTTACGGTATAAGATCTGGAAGATCTGCTGAGTTTGATAAGGATCTGTTGCTAGCTGAAGCTTATCCCCAAACAAACCATCCACGAATTAGTTACAAAGCTTAAAACTTCATGGTCTACAATACGGTGTGTAATAAAACTGAAGAAACTGCAAACTGAAGGAATGTGGGTGTCATATTAACTTTCATTTGAAATCAAAGTTCAACGTTGTCCAGGTTAGGTATAGATCGTATTCTTGAATATATTACTGGAGATAAAAGTGGATTCCATACAGTGTACCATATAATGAAAATTAATGTTTAACATTAATGGTCAGGACAACCACATTCACTTACTCTAAATCTAGGTTTTTACCCTAAAAAGTGTTACAGTCAGTATGGAGAGATTTTACAGAAATTATTAACTATGGAGTTCTGAATCCCAATGACACCATATATGCTGAATAATATTGTACTTAGCTTTATGGACTAAACATGAGTTAACTAAATTGATACAAGACGATTCTTCAAAAATATTTATTTATATAATATAAGCTAAAACTATGCCTTTATTCTATGAAATACAGATGTGATCTGTGTTCTAAAATAAAAATATGATACTTAAATATACTAAAGGCTGACTATAGACTAGGCTGGTCTTTTAGTTGGAACTTATATTTTTGTGGGAAAAAATATTTATTTTCTACCCTTTCAAGCGGGGTCGTCGATGTTTGTTCTTGAATGTTTATCAATCAGAAAATATAATTTGGACTAAAAAATACATTAGCAAAAATAAATTGTTAACATCTTCAAAGGCCCTATTGATAAATATTATAAAAACATCTGGGTGATATAACTCATGACTTAGATTCAAAAACGTCGAAGCCTCATTAATCGAAAATGTGTTATTTCGTTGCATGACAATGCAAGATCTGATAGTGCCAGAATTACCCAAGAAAAAATCAAACAATTACGCTGGAAAGTACTTTCATATCCACTTTAATTCTTGAATAATAAAACGACTTACTTATGGATACATCTAATAGTTATATAGTTGTATGGCATATTTTTTTTTCTACAAATACTGAATCGTATAATGACACGTTCATTTGGACAGAGAATTTTATTCATTCAACTAATTTGGTATATATGTAACAATACATCAAATTTTCGCAGTAAACAATAATATCACCAGTTCTAGCAAACAGAGAACGTTATTTTTAACATAATTTTTGGACTCTATGATTTTCTATGATCATGGATTCATTCCATGATTTTAGAAGCAAAGCACAAATACAGTTGGTTCTTTGGTGAAGTTATTTCATGGATTAATGGGATTGAACTATCAATTATCTTTATTTCATTTTTAGGTACCTTCGTTTATTTTAGAATTATATATCGTTTCATTAAAGAAATTTTATTAAACTTTTTAAGAAACAACTATGTTAAGAGTGAGTCCATTGTTTTTGAGTAAGAAGAATAATATAAAAAATGCAATAAGACAGAGAGATTCACCGAGTCCGTTCGTATTCAACTTTCGACAAAATAACCGGGTCTTTACGAGTCAGACTTTAGAATGACTAGGGAAGAGTTGGATGTAGCCCACACAATCGTTCATCTGATTTTTACCAGTGAATTTTGGGTATGAAGAAAATCTGCGCGGAAATGGTTCGGAAAAACCTTATACGGTCTCAAAAAGGCAAGAGGAGGGAAACATGTCTTGACTGGGGCAGACTGAAATTGACCCTCGTTTTCTCCAATGTCTTATTTCTGGTGACGAGTCTTGGAATTTTGAAAATGACACGGAAACGAAGCGCCAGAGTCAGGAATGAGCAAATCAAAAGCATGTTGATTTGCTTTTTTAATAGCTAGACCACCCGTAAGGAATTTGTGGCTCAATGCTAAACTAACAAGGTGAAGGTGATTCCAGTATATATTTAGGAGCTCTACAGGCCATGGACACCTAGGGTATCAAATACATTTTTCAAACTAATCCCAAACCAAACCAAACCTAACTATTACTTAAACTTTCGTAAGTATTGTAATTCTTATCAATTTTTTTCTATTTGTTGCTCTAATCCCTCAATCTCCAATTCGAATCGCTCTCCAGGCGATTTCGGTATATGAGTTGCAAATATAGCGCTGTACTGCTATGAAGAGTAGGCAAATGATCTTGTGCGCTGCGGTTTCTCAAGGGAACTAGTTTAAAGGAAATAAGGTAGAATTATACTTTCAATTCAATGAAATGATGATTAAAAAATCAGTCTTATTACACTATCTACACACCTCGCGACATGTTTTTTAGCAGCAATGGTTTTCCGGGTGGGACTGCTAGGTCTACGCCCAATTTATGATATTTATGGATGTACAACCTTCTGTTGTTTTGAATATAAATATCTATGCTTCATTTTATTTTTTTTGAACTAAACCCATTTATTAAATGTTGGAATGTTGGCTCTTGATCATCGAATTTTGTACATGTTATGCCCATTTCGGACATGTTCATGTCGAAATAATATAATACGAAGGTTACTATTTATGTATCCGGAATACTAAATAAAAACAAATATTTATCATTGAAAAGGGTTTCATTGTTTTTCAAAATATTCTCCGTGGTGATCGATATACTTTTGCAAACGTTTGATTCGATTGAGGAATTCGATTGAGGTATTCACTTCTTCCATTTCGATTGAGGTATCCTCAAAATATGCATTTTGAGCGCATCAACTGCTTCTTCTAGCGTGGAAAATCATTGACAACATAGTTTACTCTTCACGGACGAGAACAAAAAGAAATCATTTGGTGCCAAATCAGGACTGCATGGCGGATGACCGCCTCAATTGATGTTTTGACCGGTCAAATATTGTTTTGTTCAGTTGTTCGGTCCTATGTGTCAGAGCTTGCGTTCTCATGGTGAAGAATGATCCTGTCTCGCTGGTTATTTTTTCTTGTTTCTTTAAAGCCTTCTTGTAAACAAATTGTTGTATACCATTCAGAATTGACCGTTCTATGATTCTCTAGTGGCACTGTAGCCACATGCCCATTCATCTTAAAAAACAGTCGACCATGTGCTTTGAAGTGCTTTTTGCGCGAACAACGTTTGTTGGGTTTCACTCATTTTGAAAGACACATACAGTCGACTGCTGTTTACTTTTAGGCTCATACGCATAGTTCCGAGATTCGTTACATGTGTAAATGTTATACACGGCTTTTAACGCACCACATACTAATGACCAGGGATGTCTCTGTCTGACGGTATGTCACATTACGATCTTGCTTTATCAGTTCCCATACAGTATCGATATGTTCAGGCACAATAACCGATTGCCACGGCCAACGACGGCCACGATTAAATTCACTAAACCAATGACATACCCTGGGGTTTTAGATGGTGTTTCATTGCCAAAAGTCGAAGTGAGTTGAACGATTCACTGTTGAGATAATCCAGGTCGAAAGTCGTAGTAAATCATTGCATAAAAAATCTTCCGAGTTAGTTCCATTTTTTGATTGAGATTAAATTTTGAAGTTACCAAACAACAAAAATAGCGCCTGTATGACAAAATGTTCTGAGTACGTATACAGTGGAACAATGTCAAACTTTACGATGTATATGTCAGATGGCGCCTAGCAACATAATTGTTGCCAATTTCGCATACATAAATAGCAACCCTCGTATAAGAGTTTTTAGAACAAACATTTATATATATACATTACACGAGTAAACCTAATGTTATTAGTTTTTCTATTATTGGATACGTACTAATTAGCAGACGAAACAAACAGTAAATTGTGAAACTGAACATGCATTATTCTAAATTATAAAAAAATAATAGAATAACACAGACGTGTAGGAAGCATTTTAACTACTCACATTTATGTCTCACCTGTTTAGGTGTCTATAAAGTATTCCTGTCACATTTAAATAAATTTGAATCAGTTTACCAATGGAATAACAAATGCTGAATCGCAGGTTCATTGTTAAAATCGTTTGGGTTTATTTACCCGTCAGTGAGACTAGAAATTTAAACCATTTGAAAGTACTTCTCACGTACACATATATTGGCTTGGTAACTGCGTTCGTATAGTTTAGTACTTGTACTTTGTGCACATGTTTTTGTGTACTAGAATATGACAAGCAAAATTAAAGAATACATTTTGATTTTTTCTCTTGAAAAAGCAAATACGGTTAATGTATTGAGTTGTTAAATCCGTAAAATTTCTATAATTCGTTTGTTTTTTCTCCATTTTTATATGTATTGGAAAGCCCGTTTCTTACTCTATAAAACTATTGGCATCATTTTTCTGAAAAACAGTTTTATATAACTTTCAGGCTTTTGAAATGAAATCGGTATCTAGCCAGATACCGAGCAACACGCGGCCTCCAGCAACGATTCTTGTACAGAATCGTCATAGGAAAAAAGGAAATTGCGTTTTTACGTTAACATGAAACAAAGGAAGAGGTGGGTGGCCACAAAAAACATCAATGCCTAGAGTTAAGTAAGATCTCCATCTCAAGAAGTAAGATCTCCATCTCTGCGTTTGTTGGGATTGGGAGGGTCTCCTGTACTAGGAAATGCTGGAGAAGAACAAGACGGTCGGTAAGGAATGTTACGTCGCTCAACTGCACCGTGTAAATGAGGCGATTCAACTAAAAATACCCGATCGACAAGGCCAAATCATCTTGCTCCGTGATCATGCACGGTCTCACACAACAAATATCGTCAAGGAGGCTCTGAATGATCTCGATTAGAAACTCTTCCGAATCCGTCATATTTTCCAGATCCGGCACCAACCGATTATCACATTTTTTTTATAATCTACAATATATCTTATGCTAATACAATACAAATACTAACCTACGCTCGCTGTCTAACCAAAAGAGTGGCGTAACCTTGGCCAACGATGAGGACCTCAAAAACCGTCTTAACAACTTCTTTGAGTTCAGACCCGATGATTTTTGGCGAAACGGTATCAATAAATTGGTTGGCATATGGGAGTAGGTCGTAAATAATAACGGAAAATACGTCATTGATTAATTTGTTGTTATAATTGCTGCGTTTGTAATACAAAAACAGTGGGAACTTATAAGTTTGAAGTTCAGTTAATAGTACTAAGTATAAGGTGGTTTGTAAAGTTACAATTAGAACAGTTAAGCTTGGAAAACGCAACCAAGGCTTGTTCAAAGTAGTTTTTTAGTTGTTCATTAAAAAATAAATCTAACTGCCTTATCAAAACATCTTTGATACAAGCTTAAAAATATATCTTAATGAAGAACACACTAAACAGATTTATATTTTTTTTCCAGGAAATAAACCACACTGCCTGCGGATTAAAGACTTCAGTATTACATTAAGATAAATTTATAGTTACTTTTATATCTGAATCAATTTTTTTTCCTGCCGTAAAGTAATTTTGAAGCGCCATTTTTCAACTTCAAAACGAGGTATAATATATGAGCTTGCTGTGAATATAACCTCAAAAATCAGTTGTAGACTATTTGTAGTATTATTTGAGGTACACCTTCTTTTTACCTTTCAACTGAAAAATAGTGTTTCGGAAGCTCGATACGATAGTGTTACTTTGAGAAGTAATACTGTTTCGTACAATACTTATAAAAAGTGGTTCCAGCAAATCCAAACTAGACATTTTGACTTAAATGATAAATGATTGAGGATGAAGAATTGGATACTCTGCTAGAAGAAAATCCTTGTCGTACACTGCTGAATCGTGGACTGGAACTATGTAATGCTTTTACACATTAACTTGTGTAAAGTAATTTATAAATCTTTATACAAGCTAAGGAAAATTCTAAAGAAGAGTCATTGCGTTCCTTATAAATCACAGCTGAGAATAAAAGCTGCTTTGATGCTATTGTATAATTGCTCACCACATTCCAGAAAAGAACGTCCTGCATAAGATTATGGCCTGTGTTGAAAAGTTGATTCTTTACGATAACCTACAGAGGCGAAAATCGTGACTTAATCTTGGTGAGTCTTCAAATGGTACCGCAAAACCAAATAACCATGACAAAAAGGTGTTGCTGACTATATAGTGGTGTGACTATATTAGCTGTATGTCGTGTCATAGGAGTTGTACTAATCTAATCAAACGGCCGCTGATGACCTATTAGGAGTTGACTGATCAACTGATTCGTGTTAGTGTTGATCTGGCAAAAATGCTTTATATTTCAAAGAAAGAAGGGAAGTCATTTTGCTTCAGGGAAACGCACGACCACATACAGCAAGCAGGACTCCGGAAATGGTCACCAAGTTGGGCTGGGAGAATTTATCACACTCGGTGTATTCTCCAGATTTAGTCCATTCGGATTTTCATCGCTTCCAATCCCTGCAACTTCACCTGTTTGATAGCTTTTACGCATCCCTTGAGCAAGTCGAAAAAACCTCATTCACATTATCAATCAAATCAAAACCACCAAGCTTTTTTCGATCTGGGAATTGAAAGTTGCCTGAAAGGTGACGAAAGTATATAGAAAGTGAGGGAGATTACTTCAATTATTAATTTTATGTTACTTTTTTATAAATAAAATTAGTAAAAAAGATTAAACATTAACTCAAAGGCATAATAATTACCATCGAGCTCAATGCCACCGAAGGCAAGCCGATATATTATAAGATCAGCCGAAAGTTCTGATAGTTTTTAGTAAACATTTAAATTTTGAGCCAAAACTTGGGCGAAATCAAAATACAGCTTAAAAATATTCTAATTAGGCGTTGTAATAGTATATTATTTAAGCTGTACTTGTTATTTAATCTTAACATATATCAAACCAGCACATCTGGACATTTAAATGTTGTACAAATTCATTTATTGATAACTAACCGCATTAACCAAATTAACTAATATTTTTGATAGCATTTCAACGAAAATGTGGTATTTATCTTAGAAAGAAACATGTAATCTTTATTGTGTACCTCAGTTGGCCGTAAGCATAATAATTTTACTAAAGCAATATTAAAGCAAGTTGAAATTAATTTACTATTATATTGTGGGCTTGTGGGCGGTGGTCTATAATTGTTACTTTTGTACGTGTCCTTTACAATTGCGGTAAACATCTTTAGTGTTAGAAGTTAAGAAATGTGTTTTCTTAAAAGAAAACTTTGCCAATACAAAAACTTCATCAACTTCATCAATACAAATTATATATTTGAAAAATATGAATGTGATGCCTAGAGAAACTATGGATCAAAAAACAAAAATAAAAACACCATTTTTACAATCCACCATATCGATAACGTGATTTATTACATTAGTCGATCTTCGGCTTGGATATTAGTGTTAGATATAGATTCTATCAATAAGGGCTTTTTCTTATTTTCAATTGTACAAAATGCTTACTATATATTATTTAATTCAAAAGTTGAGTACTCTTCTTTTTCTCGCAGCTTAACAAACGGGCAATCTTTTGTAATAATATTCAAGCTTCATATACGAAAAGACACCGAAGGTTGTATTTCAGGCTAAACGAAGCACAGAAGCGCGTTCTATCAATCCAATTTCCGACGACCTTTTCAAGCAATTGGATGGCAATCTTATGTCCGCAATTGCCCGAGTTATCTTGGCTTCCAAGGTGTCAATAGCTGCTGGTTTATCGGTATAGAGCAAAGATTTAATGTAACCTCAAGAAAATATTCTAAAGGTGTTAGGTTACATGACTGGTTGCCAATTAACAGGTCCGTTTTTCAAAATCATTTTCTTACCGAATTGTTCCGTCAATAAATCGATGTTGCATTGGCTGTATGATATGTGGATCCGTCCTGTTGGAACCGCATCTCCTCCATATCAATATCATTTAAATTCGGAATTAAATAATCATTGATCATCTCTGCAACGATCCCCATTACGTGCTTTCTAGCTTGATTTTTGAAGAAATATGCCGCAATGATGCAACTTGCGGATTACTCTCACTCCAAATGCGGCAATTTGGTTTATTAACGTAACTATTTGGCGAAAAAACGAGCTTCGTCGCTGAACAAAATCTTGGGGATAAATTTTGGGTCAAGTTGCATTTGATTTTGAGCCCATTCGCCGAACCCATTTCGCAAACGATGGTCTTGCGGCTTGGTTTCTTGGACAAACTAGATCTCGTAAGGCACCAGACCATGATTTTTGCGTTAAATTTTCCACGTAGTCAAATAACAAAGCTCAACTTCCTCCGAACAGCGACGAATGGATAAATTTGGATCTTCACCAACTCTGTCAGCAACAGCGGTGATATTTTCTTCGGAACGTACAGTTCTTGGTGTTTTTGTTTTAATATTAATCAGTGTGAAGTACGTTCGGCATTTGTGGGTAAAACGTCGAATACATCGTTCGGTTGGGCGATAATCTGCACCAAAATTGACGAAGCGGTTGGAGCACAAAACACTGCTTTTGATAACGTACAATGAAACTGATAATCAATTGTTAAACTATACTGAATAATTTGATACTAGAGGCAAACTCACAATTCGTTTCAACCCCTCGGAAGTACCGTATCGGAACCGTATCGGAACCGTATCGGAAGTTCGGATACACTAAAAAAAAAAAAATATATATATATATATATATATATATATATATATATATATATATATATATATATATATATATAATGTATGGAAACGGCGAAATATCTTGAGAGCGATTTGAGATTTTTTTATGAAATTTTGTACACAAACATCGGGAAATGTTTGCCACTTTTTGGGTATATTTTCTTTTTTTCTTCTTGTCGCATATTTGAAATCCAAGGCTAAGTTTTTATTAAATGACAACAGTACTGTTTGTCAACAACAGTTTGACAATGTTATAAAGAGATTTTTTTAATTCAACGAGGTAAATATTGTATGGTTTTTTTTCAAAATAGATTTAAAAAAATGGCTAAAAGGTGTTTTGGTCTCTTTTGCCAATATCAGATTTAAATAAAAACAATATCAAGATTATAATTTTTTTATTAAAGAGCTATTTAAAAAAGGTGTTCAAAGTTTCCACCATTAACTTTCTAGCCGTAATGCATACGTCAGACGAAGCCTTGAATTGCGTTTTTCTACCAGATAAGAGGTATATAAACTATTTCTTGTCGAACTCGTAATTTGAGATGTTCGAGATTTCCTGGCCTATTAAGATAAATCCGACTTTTAGCCCCACAAAAAAAAACGGGTGGTGGCAAGACCTGGTGACTGGTGACATCGGTTTGGGAAAGTAGCTGTACCATCTTGCTTTTACCATATTTCCTGGTTGTGGTTAATTAAATTTGATAACAGACGCAATAGTTGAGGGATGATATTTTCTATCAATAGATCTAAATACTTATTTGCTGTCAAGTTACCATCAATGAAAAAGGGTCCTATAATATTCTTGCCACTAAATCCCATCCAAACATTTAACTTTTAAGAATACTGTGTATGATACTTCTCCATCCAGTGCGGATTAGTATCAGCTCAGTATCTATAGTTGTATCTCTTAACATGACCATGACCAACAGAATCTTGCTTCATCCGTGAATATAATATTGGAAACAAAATTTGGATTGGTATTTATTTTTTCTATCATAACTTCGCAAAACTGAACTCTTCGATCAAAATCATCTTCACTTAATTCTTGTAGTAATTGTATTTTGTAAGGATAAACATTTTTTTATTAGTTTTTTGGAGTGAGCGCCTACACATATTGTGATTTAAAGTTAATTGTTACACGGAAACCTTTTGTTCAACAAACCATAGTCTACTACATTAGTTAAAACATTCAACGAATTTTCGTCATTAGTTTTTGCTTTCTGTCTTCCTAATTTTGAAGACTTATAATGCTGTCTGTATCGTTGAATCTTTTCACCGTTTTTGAAACTGTTGACTTAGTAATGTTTATATTCGGATGTAGTTCATTAAATACTCGATAAACTTCAGCATAAGTGCGTTTTCTGTCACCGTATCCAACAATTGTTAGTATTTAAATTCCGCCTTTTTCAATTAAATACATATTAATTTCATATAAAAATTGAAAGAAATTTGAAATTCGCAAATTGACTTTAACAGTTGTGAAGTGTAATCAAATACTTTATCTATCATTCATAGTCTCATAGTCTACTAAATGAAAAATATATTTACCCTAAATCAGACGGAAAAACCTTTTTGCCACTTTTTAAAATCTATTTTGAAAAAAAACCCTTATTGTTGGACTCTTCACTCGAAGTGGACACTTGAAAATGACAGATGAGATTACGGCGAAACATCGTGACTCTACAAAACGAACGAATCTCGCAGAGTACGATGAAGCGCCTCAAGTTTTTTTTATGAGCCACATTCATTACAATTCATCAGTACATTCATCCCAAATAATGAGTTGACATATTTTCAATACAGTTGGCATTCCAGATGATTTTCCAATGTTGCAAATTAAGGTGTAGAAGTTGATGCTACAGCCTTATCTAGAGGCGAGGTACAACATAGTGGATAGCGCGAAAATATTCACCGTATTCAAATACCTATGTATACCAATTTTCATAGCGATCGGTTATACGGTGTAGAAGTTGATGTCCTGCAACGCCATGTACTGGCGAGTTACAACACAGAATGAAAAATACTTCGATGTGCCAAATTAGATGTTTCAATTTCAACTATACATATATATATATATATATATATATATATATATATATATATATATATATATATATATATATATATATATATATATATATATATATATATATATATATATATATATATATATATATATATCTATATCTCTATATATATATATATATATATATATATATATATATATATATATATATATATATATATATATATATATATATATATATATATACATTTGGTTCAATGTTTCTAATGGTTTTTTTATGTTCAATTATTCTGTTTTTCAAGGCATGCTATAGTTAATGAACACAACTTTAATTTTAACGACATAAAAATCCTAGATTTTGAAAAACAATATAAAAAAAGAAATATAAAAGAAATGATTTATATAAAAAAAACACATAATACCATTAATTTCAGAAATGATACAGATAATTTAAGTTGTATATATTATAACGTTATTAAATAATAAATTTTCATAATTTTTTATTTTTGCATCTAATATTCTACATAACAAATTCAAAACAATTAGGTTATAATAAAAAACAATAATTTAAAGGTGAAAGAATTGTTAATTATGTCAAAGTCAAACGTAATTTAAAAAATTAAAAAAAAAATTATCATATATTATTTACAAAAATTTAAAAATTAATTATTTATTTAAATATTGGTATGTTTTTAAATGTAAGGTTGTGTTTTTTATAACAGTTATATGCAATGTAGAATTATTCTGAGGATGGTTCTTTATTTGAACCGAAACGTTAATAAAAAAATTATAAATTAAAATTTAATTACTGACCGAAATACCGAATAAATAAAATAATAATAATAATAATAATATATATATATATATATATATATATATATATATATATATATATATATATATATATATATATATATATATATATATAATATATATATATATATATATATATATATATATATATATATATATATATATATATATATATATATATATATATATATCCCGTTATGATATACGGAAGTGAAACCTGGACAATTACATCGCAATCAATTCAAAAACTTTGGGTAGCACCTGACCTTCTATTCCCCTCTATCCAAACTTTAGGTAGAGGGGAATGGAAATATGTATGTTTGGCATTACAAGACGAGACAGAAAGCCCTGCGCATGGATCAGGGAAGAAACGAAAGTGTGTGACATCATTGGAAGAGTAAAGCAATTGAAATGGAGATGGGAAGGTCATATATACGGACGACAGGTGAACCAAGGCAACCCGGAAGTGGATACCGTTTAATCGCAAACATCCCGCCCGATGACATCGTTAAGTATATTGGACCCAAGTGGCAGAGGAAAGCCCAGGACCATGAAAGTTGGAAGCATGCTGGAGAGGCCTTTATACGGCAGTGGATCGACATTTTAGTTTCTACCGTTATCATTAGTTTTACTTATTACACAATATTCTAGACTTTTTCCAAAACGATGAAGGCCATGTGAACTTTCTCCACACAGATAATTTCTTCTCTACCTGTTGCTGTAAAAGATACACGTTACCAATGCGCATGATCTGGCATAAAGCCGCTTTGATCTCCGCTAATTTTTTGGCCGACCTTCCTACGAATGTGGTCGTAAATTAGTTTTTCAAAGTATCTACCAAAGTGCAAATTACGCTAAACCGCCTGAAAAAAGGATCTTTCCTGGATCTCTTCTTAATGATTGATACTAGGTAGACCATCTGCCATCCTGCTCTGTACATTTATCTAATGACAACAGTCATTAGCAAAATCTAATGTTCGTTGTAAAAGAAGCGGGATCCGAGCCTTTAACAATGCAACTTTTATGTTTTTTGATTCTGCTGATCTACCGTTTCACATATTCTGGAAGCCCGAAAAGCTACTCCACTTGGGAAATTTTTTATTTGTCCAAAGAGAGTTGGCTGCGATCTGTATAGTATTGTTAGCAAGTGTTGTTAACATAATATATTTTAGTTTGTCATACTTTTAACTTTATGTTATAGTTACTATTATATACAATATAATATACCAAAAATATAATATAAATCCTTATATACCTTATTAATCCATACTATAAAATCTATTTTATTTACATATTTGGTTTTTGGTGGCATTGCTCATCCACGATAATCATTTTTTCAACGAAAATCAATAAAATCGATACCAACCATATTCAGTCATTACCTGGGTACCCATACTACTAGCCTCGCATAGGTACATGGATTCCAAGAATCGGCCATATGACTTCACACGGTCTGGTCACTTGGTCGCAGACGAATTTTTACGTAATCCTGACCGGTGGGGTGAGTCATCTTCCGATTATTTACGGGAGAATGCAGATTACTTCTCATTGTCCGGCCCATTCATAAGATTTTATTGATGCGTAGACTGCACGGCTTAATTGGCGTAGGCGATAGACCAAGGCGCTGTTGTCATTTTTTTTTCTTCGAACGTAATTGTAAATGTAATGATTGTTGGGGTTTATCGTGAAATTGCTTATGATAACAAAGCGTAAAAATATTCATTGTTGCTATGACAATTTGGTTTCCTAGTATAGATTCACTTATTATGTAGCTGTATATTACACATCTTTTAAAGGTATGAAGCAAATTATGATTAAGTAATAATATAGGTACATTTTTTATCACTTATCTACAGTTTATTGACGTATTTTGTTAACCATATTGACATGATCGGAAGACGTGTAAATATTTCTAACTTAAAACTATTATAAAAAATAGCAACTAATCGAAATATTAGGTTGTTCCGGAAGTTCCCGTCGTTTTTTAAAACTGTTTATTGAAAATTAAAAATGTTTATTGAAAAAAGCAGCAATTATAACAACAAATGAATCAAATTCTCCATCATTGTTCCTGCTCCTACCTCTCAACCAATTTATTGATGCCGTTTCGCTAGAAATTGCCGGGTCTGGACTAAAGATGATTAAGATTAAGCCAGTTTTTGAGGTCCTTATTGTTGTCGAAATTTACGCCCCTCATTTGGTTTGATCGAGAGCTGAATCGATGATAAATGGTTGGCGCAAGATCTGGAGAGAGTACGGCGGATGCGGAAGAACCTCCCATTCGAGATCATTCAGGGCTTCCTCGACATGTTTGCTGTCGTGAAATCAAGTTGGCCGTGGAGCAAGTTGACTTGGCTTTATCGATGGGGTTGTTTCAGTTGAATAACCTCATTTATACGTCGCAACTGGGTGAGGTAGCGTTCCTTGATGTCCATCTTGTTCTTTTCCAGCAGCTTCTCCAGATCATGGTTTTCTTGAGATCTTGCTTAACTCTTCGCTTTGTTGCTCAGTGTCGGACGAGATTTTGAGCAGCTTTCTTACGGTGATTTTCCTTCTTGTTGCCGGTTAGTTTGTGTTGCACCCATGTTTCGCGTTTTTGGGCAAATTTCATCGATAAGATCATAATTTAGCCATTGTCGATTCACTGCAGAATGAAGGCTTTCCCAGCATGCTTCCAACTCGCGCGGTTCTGAGATCTTCTGTGTCATTCGGGTCCAATAACTTGATGATGTCGTCCGTCCATCGTGTTTTCAGTCTTCTTCATGGATGATCAAACGGTATCCATTCCAGGATTGCTTTGGTCCATCTCTCGTCACATTGCCTAGCTATATGGCTTGCCCACCTTCTCCCTTTCAATGATGTCTGAATACTTTCGTTTGTTCTTTGATCCATGTGCAGGTCTTTCTGCCCCACTTTGTAATTCCAAGCATACACTTTTCCATTGTCCTTTGTGCTACCTGAAGTTTTTGAACTGATTGTGATGAGTGTCCAATTTTTCACTTTCGTATGTCAAAACAGGTAGCATGCACTGATCAAAAACTTTTCTCTTCATACAAAGTGGAAGTTTGTTCTTAAACGCTATGTTCAGTCCGCCAAATGCCTGCCAACCACACTTAACACGCCGTTCCACTTCCCAGGCAGTATCACCTCATCCATTAAAATATTTTGCCCAAGATATATGTAGTGGTCTACAACCTCTAAATCGCTTATATTTTTTTCCTTTATTTGGGTTTTTCGCCACTATCTAAAACTGAAAAAAATATCAATAATACCTGTTCTTATGTAAAGAAAGAATCACCGGGTAAAAACAAAAAACCAAATGGAGACAAATTTCTCAGTGATTTTATTTTGTAATAAATTTGTCTAACGAGCAAAATTTAAAGATATAAAAATTTTATAAAAAAATTTACAAACTTTTAACGTTAACGTTTCGGAGGGTCCTCTCCCCCCGTTTTCAAAACTAAACTAAAAAATAAATTATATTAATTTGTAATATATAAAGTAACGAGTGAAAGTAAATATATACTTTTGTGTATGTCAACGATACTTACATTGACAACAATAGATAGTGGCGAAAAACCCAAATAAAGGAAAAAAATATATATGAACACGCCACAATCATTCAGACATTACTCTAAATCGCTGCATAAAATAGATTTTTTTTATTGTCAGCAAATTTGTTTAACATAACCTGATTCTTTTGCAGCTTTATTTTCAAGCCAAATGGTTCTCTCGCCCTTTGCAGCTTTTGTACGTATTTTTATAGCTCACCTAGGTCTTGTGACAGGAGAACGATATCATCTAAGGTGGTAAATTTAAGGTGGCTTAGGTATGTACCATTTATTTTTACTCCCTCCTGTTCCCAATTCAGATTACGGAATACCTCTTCAAGGCAGGCTGAAAAAAGAATAGGTGATATTGAGTCATTCTGCCGCTCACTCCGTTCTACATTGATTTTAACTTCAAGATCATCCATTCAGTAGATTCACATAAGCTCTGTCTATCTCGTGGTTAAGCAATTCATTCATTATAGCTTGCTTTGATATTGAGCCAATTGAGTTATTGAGCCTTTTCATAATCCAAAAAAGCCAAACACAGTTGTACAACCTGGATGTGATCCATTGTACTGAATCCACTTTTGAATCCTGTTTTCTCTCTTGGTTGTGCGTTATTTACTTTTCTTAATATTCTTTTAGATATTATCTTGGTGAAAACTTTATAAATTACTAATAGGCTTATTGGACTGTAGTTCTTTATATCTCTTTGTGCTCCTTTTTTTGTAAAAGAATCACTTCTGCCTTTTTCCATAAGTCAGGTACTTTTTGTTCTTTGAGGTATTTTGAGTATAATTTTGCAAGTGTTATATATAAAATCCCATGACCAGCTTTTAGCATACTGTTACACTGTCCTTTCCTGGAACCTTGACGTTTTTCATCGATTCTAGTATAGCATTTATTATTTCCTTCACTAGGATATCTGGCATTTGTTCTTCCGTGGGTATTGTTATCTTTGATTGGTTCTGATCTTCATATAACTGTGATATATATATATATATATATATATATATATATATATATATATATATATATATATATATATATATATATATATATATATATATATATATATATATATATATATTGCACCTGGCTGATATTGCTAAATGGTATGCATTTTTAACCATATTTATGTCTAATATATATCAAAGTGTATTATCTAATTTAAAAAAGTAATTTTCAAAATACGTTCTCTCTTTTAACGTTTTTCAATTTCATAATTTATTTGTTTGCTGATCGTTAAAAGTGACAGATAAGAAATATTTAAAGATAAATCAATTATTAACTAGCTGTATGACACAGAAAATGGAACATTTCAAATAATCTTAATAATATCATAAATTGAAATTATTGAGATGTAGAAATAATTGTGCTGAATAAGGACATTAAATTTAATTATATTCCATATAAGGATACTAGTTTTCTTATAGTTATAAATAAAAATAATATGAAAAATGATCAAATTAAATTTTATTGATAGGTAATTAATTATTGCAGTTAAAAATGCATACAAAATGTCTTGGGTAATATTGTTTTTATTCGCTGTATGTATATACGAGGTATAGAAATAATGTTGTGAGAGTATGTCAAAATAACTTTTCTGTCCCAAAATTCAGTTGCCATGATCTTTCGTGCTAAAATTGTTTGTTGTCTTTCACTCTGGTTGACAATGATGTATGTCGCCATTCCATTGACTGTTGCTTGGACTCAGGAGCCATGTGAGACACTCTAGTTTCATATCCTGTAACGATCTGGTCTAAAAATTAATCTCCTTTCTGAATGTATCGAGTCAAAAACGATAAAACACAGCCCAATTTCTTTATTTTGTGATCGTCCGAAAGCTGTCTTGGAATCCACCGAGAACAGAATTTTCGATAATTCATTTTCTTCGAAACAATGGTGTATATACTGGTGTACAACAATAGTGTACACCTGTGGAAATCCACTTGATAACTTTGAAATCTTGAACCGTCGGTTCTCTCGAATTTTGTTGTCCACATCACGAATCAAATTTTCAGAAATCAGCGAAGGTCGACCAGGGCATATTTTTTACTGTCTCAAATCTGACGGTGAATTTCCGCTTTTGCCAAGTTTCTTACATTCTAGAATCGAATTTCAGATCATATCTCACAGCCGGCAGGTGACTCAGTTTTCATAAACATTATAAACTTCTACAGCTCAGCACATAGACAGACGATACGGCTGCAAATGGTACCAAAATGCACGCAAAGCATGCCGGGAGCAGACGCGCAATCACCGCAGTGCGCGTGCGCATTCTCACTCTCATTCACAAAGGGACCTTATTTAAAAAATATCCCTCATATGATTTGATTTAATCCATAGCAATGCGTGCTTGGGAGTATGTGACTACCGGGGATATACAAACGTGTTTACAAAATCTATGTATAAAAAACTTTCGATATTTTTTCCCAAATTTGAACCGTTTTTGTTTGTTACTATATTATCTATATTTTACCAAAAAAAATATAATCGAACAACTCTTTGCTTCTTCTTATTTGCTTGATCTCTTTCAACTTTCGTCTCCAGCAATATCAATCTCCAGCAGCTCCTTTCCAGCCAGTTTTTGATATGAAGTAGTTCTTCAGCACGTCTTCTTATATTGTCGTGCCAGCGTATCTATGGTGTTCTTTTCTTTCTGTTACCTCTTATTCGCCCCTTCATGATAGTGTACAACATCTAGATCTTTTTAAAATTGCTTGATTTCGAAGTTATATCTACTCCTCCAATTTGCATTATAATTTATATCACCATACATTCTTCTGCGTACTCTTCTTTCAGATACTGCAAGCATTCTTTTTCAAGCCATCTTTTCTTTGTGAAGGTTCATGTCTCTCGCAGCCATAAGTGACTACTGGCCTTATTAATGTTTTATAGATCTTAACTTTCCTGTTACTTTGTATAAATTTAGATTGTAGGAGACCGTAGGAAATGTGGAGTTCTCTTACTTTTCATAATACGATTTCTGATATCTCCTGGGGTGTTTTTTTTCATCTAGTTTGCTTCCCAGATAGGTAATTATCCCGTTCTGTTTGTTCTCTTTTTCATCATTTTCGTTTTATCTATTTTTATTTCTAGATCGGCTCTTTTAGCTTTCACCTTTATTTCATTGTAGGTCTCTCTTAATGGTCTTTTCGATTGTGTGAATATATTTAGATTTTTTGCATATCCTACTTGTATACCTACCTATAATCTATTTTACTTTGTTACCGTAAAACGGGGTTAAATTGACATTAAGGGCAACTTTGACAGTTTTTGGGGCTACATTACCAGATCGCCAAAATACGATTTAAATGTGTGTATAGCGAGCCAATGTGACTTTTGGAGGCGGGCGGCTGGTGCGGGGAGTGGTTAGCATTGCGATCGCCTGACTTACCGACTAGTTCGAGCGTGTTTGTTATTGATGTTTATTGTATGGTGCATAAATACGGTTGGGACCTTTAATTTTCGGTAAATTTTCGGTTTGGGTAAATTAAGGTATCTATATGTGTATTTGTGACTTAATTGGTGGTAAATATGGTATTTTTTGTTTTAGGTTAACCCTGTGTTTATTTGTATTCACAGATGAATCACAATTGTCAGAATGTATAAAAGAAAACTGGGTGTCCGTAATTATAAAAATTACAGTGATGAAGATCTTGAAGACCAGAGTGAGAAACTATTAGCCGATACCTTGAGTGTTCTAGCAGACTGGGGTTTCCCTTTGACAAAGGCCGATATCCAAACCGTCGTTCAAATGTTTATCAACAAGTAAGGTAGGGTTATAAAACAGTGGAAAGACAACTTGTCAGGTTGGAACTTTGTGAACGACTTTACAACTAGGAACAATCTAACGCAGAGACTGGCTACAAACATAAAGACTTCAAGAGCATCAGTGGATCCTAACGCGATCAAAGAATTTTTCGAAAATTTGAGGCCGGCTTTGGAGGAAACACGTCCAGCTCTAATTTATCATTATGACGAGACAAATATAGATGACGACCCGGAGGCGATAAAAGTCCTAGTACCGCGAGGGCATAAACACGTCAAAAGAGTTCAGGAGCATTCGAAATCATCAGTCTGTGGTACCGCTGACGGAAAACTGATTCCTTCAATGGTTGTCTACGAATCAAAACACCTTTACAACAACTGGACAGAGGGTGGCCCACCTGGAACTATTTATAGGAACAGTAATAGTGGCTGGTTTGAGATGAACCTATTCGAGGTTTGGTTCCTCAAAATATTGTTACCGCACACCCAGGAACACAGAGTAGGAAATGAAAAAACTGTTGTCATTGGTGACAATTTGGCTTCTCATTTTTCACTTGAAGCTGTCAAGACTGCAGAAGAAAACAACATTTATTGTATGACTCTGATAACAAACTCTACTCATATGATGCAGTACTGGATGTGGGTGTATATGATCCTTTAAAGAAACAATGGAGAACATTTCTGGACAATTGGAGACAAAAATCAAGAACACGGGCGCCATTCTAAAGATACAGTTCCCTGCTACATATACAGAAACTGGACATATCCTCGATATCAGTCTGCTGGAATTTTTAAAAAAGACAGGGAGTCAAAATTCGGAAAGGATTCGACACAGAAGTGCAAAGAAAGTCATTTATAAACCAAACATTTTAAACGCCCGCCCGGCGTTTCAAATTTTATTCCAATTATAGCTTAAACCTGATATATTCTTGCATTGTAGAACCGGCCCTAAGTGTGCCTATAATAGCACCCCTCGGTACAGATGTTTTTATGTAAAATGTTTCCATAATAAAGATGACAATCTGATAGCTAAAGGAAATATTGTTCTATTGGCGCAAAAAAAGTTGAAATTTAGGATGTTAACAAAAAGTTACCTACAAAAAACTTCCAAAACCTGTTCAAAGTAACCCCGTTTTACGGTACTGTTCCATTTACATCTATATCTGTTTCGCTGTTGATTTTGTTCCATGTTATGTTAAACAAGACGGTGCCATTCGATAAAGGTTCTGAATATACGTTGTCTATCCCGTGAGATTTATGGCTTACTGCCAAATTTGCGTAACTGAAACCCTGATTTGATGATTATTTCACTAAATTTTTTTATGATTCACTCTTGTCACTTATATAACTACTTATTCTATATAAATATATAAGGGCCGTAACAGAATGGTTTTCTTAAGACCACTGACTACAAAGGTATCTCATCCGATATCACCTCGGGTCATCTGACGAAGATACGGAATTTAATAATGGTAAGCTAGGTAACCAGAGTACGATGCGATGGGTCACACTCAACTTCAGAATGACAGATGAATCATCCATCAGTTTTAAAGATCGTGCGTCGAGCCTTTTTTCTTTGTCGCTCTCTAGGTGCGTTTTTCGCATATTTGAAAGACTTAGTGTATCAAGTAGTGTAAGGCGGAATGAGAAAGAGCGCAGGGTTGAACATATTATTTATTCTCTTTGAATTATTACATAATTCACTCCATATGATGTGCACTAAATAACATGTATGCTATTCTTATCAGTTTGTAGTAATGATTTTATTATGGGGAAAAAAAATTAGGAAGAAAACAACCGATTTTTCTTAATTTCCTTTACTTTAACATCTTTAAATTTTACATATAACACTATAAAAGTACAAACTGCAATTGATGGTCAATAAAATTGTACCATAATTAAAACAGTACATAAAGCTCAATAAAGAATAGTGTGTAGTAACAAATTTCAATAGGAAAAAGAATTTGAACGGCCCAAAAAGTTTCTAAAAATAGTCAAAAAAACTTTCAATATTTTGTACTGTATCCATTATTATATATGACAGCCTGCAACCATATTTGTCGCATATTTGAAATCCAAGGCTAATTTGATATTTTTTAATGACAACAGTACTTGAATTTGGCATTGTTAGTAAGCTATGAAACAATGGATGGACGGGCGGTAGAACCTGTTGCTCACTCATTGCTCTACTGACAAAAGAACTGAGTGAAAACACCTCACCGAGCATTTCTTCCACTCCTAATACATTACACTGCAACGACCTATACTAACAGCCCGCTCGTGATTGGCTGAGGAAAGTATTTGAAAAAATCCGGTTTATATTTGATTCACCGCTCGTAATTCCCATTTAAAAATTGAAAGAAATTTCAAATTCTCAAATTGACGTTAACAATTGACAAGTGTAATCAAATACTTCATCTGACCGAAGCAACTTTTAGCCATTTTTTAAAATCTATTTTGAAAAAAAAATACAATATTTACCTTGTTGAATTTAGAAAAAATGCCTTTTCTAACAATGCCAAATTGAATTACTGTTGTCATGTCAAAAATCAAGTTAGCCTTGGATTTTAAAATATGCGACAAAAAAAAACGAAAATATACCCAAAAGTGGCAAATATTTCCTGATGTTTGTGTACAAAATTTCATTAAGAAATTTTAAAGCGTTATCGAGATATTAGGGCAGATGTGATAAAATGCTTGGATGAGGAAAGTTTTGAATGGATGCTGAAATTATTTATTGTATGTATGGAAAACATGTTCTGTGCTCAGATAATGACAATAGCAATAATATTGCTAATATTAGGATTATCCCAGAATATGTGAAAATTATAGAGGAATTCCAATATTAAGTGTCATTGGTAAAGTGTATGGTATAATACTGGAAGAAAGGGGTAAGACAGATTTAAAAGCAGTACGAATAACAGTACTCAAATTAAAGTAGGTATGCATTTCAGTAGTGATATATGCTAATGACTATTAATAAGAGCTAACATCAAAAAGTACGTACAGAGGAATATTACAGTGTCGGAATAAAAATATAAATATTACGGAATATAATAGTACAGTGTCGAACAGCCCGAATAAAAACAGCATGGCTATTAATAACGAAATAACTGAAATTATATTTTCACTGGACTGGAAAAAACAGAAAAATCATTTGTTGGAAACAGTCGTAACTCGTCAACTAGCATGGTTCAGGTATAAGGGTGAGAAACGAAAATTGAAAAGTAAGAGTTACATTGAAAATGTATAATGATAAGAAAAGAAGGAGAGGCATGCACAGAATAATTTAGAATAGTTCTGGTACAGTTAATACCTGTAGAGTCATCAAATTTTCTTGCAGTATATCATCATATTTCTTATCCATGATTAACTATTTATGACCCCATCAAGGATTACTACGTTTTCACTCTCAGCTTAAGACCTACGCTTCTATACCATGAAACACCACTGTGGTGAATGATATTTCGAGGATCCAGCTAGGCCTTATTTTTCCTTCACACTTTCAAGACCATCGGAACCAAATAAACAAAATTTGCTATCATCAGTAAAATGACTGATTTCCAAAAATTTAACAATAATTTATTGTAGCGAACTGGAGCCTTTTTCCTTGTTTTTTTTCTGACTGATGAAGGGTTTTCTCCGGATAATTCACCCGATTCAATATACGAAATTATGTAAAAAAATTCTTACCGTTCCAGGCGTGACGTTTATACTCCAAAACAAAAAGCAAAATAATTTCTTTTTGCCTTCAAATAAAGCCAGTTTTCTAACAGAAATTAACATAATTGTATTAGTTTTCATGGAGCGGTGACCACCCCGTTTTCATAACCTCTATAATCTAGTTATAGAGGTGTAATATACTGTAAACAAATTAAACTTTAAAATATTCGCGATTTGTCGCAATTTCGTTAAATTTTTTAACAAACATTGTTATTAGAATATTAACATTCAATACTCACTTACTTACTAAAGATGGATTAAATTTGTTTGTTTTTCTGTATTGAGGTTATATACATATATGCAGACCTCTCTGCCTGCCTATAATTCTTGTGACTTTTCATGTAACAGCAAATCATATCAAATTTTTCTTCGTTAAAATAATGTTCCATTATTTTAAGTATAATAATTAACAAATTTAAAACTGACAGATTGTCAAATGTCACATCTAAACAAATTATTGAAATAATTGCAAATTAATGCAAATGTCATCCCTTAGTCGGAAATTATTATTATTGTCATCCCTTACCCGCAAACGTATAATAAATAGTAGCAGAATAAAAACTAGAATTTACTAAACATATTTTCTAAAACACAGTTGATGATCGAGAAAAGTCGAAAACGTCGGATCAAAAATGAAATTACCACCACCTTATAGAGGAGAAAAAGTAGCCATGAAAATGTCAAATTTATTAACATATCCCTTTAAATAGAATTAGAAATGAATAAAATTGTAATCGCGAAAATTTGGGTTTTCCCACGTTTTCCGAAATATTCAGAATTTTTTAAAATTTGCAAACATGACGTTGCAGAGTTCAGCGAGGTACAACTTTTTCTAATTTAATCATCTCTGTATCTCTTATGGTTTCTGAGATCCTTGTAGAGTGCAGTTTTATCACTCAGTATATATATATATATAATATATATATATATATATATATATATATATATATATCTATATATATATATATCTATATATATATATATATATATATATATATATATATATATATATATATATATATATATATATATATATATATATATATATATATATATATCTATATATATATATATATATATATATATATATATATATATATATATATATATATATATATATATATATATATATTATATATATATATATATATCTATATATATATATATATATATATATATATATATATATATATATATATATATATATATATATATATATGTATATATATATATATATATATATATATATATATATATATATATATATATATATATATATATATATATATCTCCAAGCTCCAACCCTTCGTCCGCGTCGCAGGAAGCGGACAACGGCTGAACCCGAACGTTTATTTCGGGAATAGACGGCTAACAGGGTTCTGGCAAAAAAAAAAACCCAGGTCGCGTCTGCAGTGGCAACCACCGGCAACCTGGTCGGCGTCTGTTCACCCAGAGCAACACGCTAATCCAACCAGGAAAACTTCACAACCTAACCTCAGAACTTAACAGACAAAAGATACTTGTGCTTGCCCTACAAGAAACACGCATCACAGATGAGGACACGGTAGACTACGGGAACTATCGCATATTTAAAAGCAGGACAGACAAACGAGTCGGCAGGGGAGGTCCGCTTCTGGGCATGGCCTTTGTGGTACACAAAGGGATAGTTAACTCTATTAAGGAAATTACCCCCCATAAACAATAGACTGATGACAATGCGCATACAGTGCGCCAATCAAAAATACACCATGATCAACGTGCATGCCCCCACAAACGGGAGCAACAAGAAATACCCCCAAGTTTACAGAGAAATTCTGGGCAACACTAGAAAAGATAATGGCAAAGGTCCCAAAAGATGACGTCAAAATTTTACTGGGGCGACTTTAACGCACAAATCGGTAGGGAAAAATCCATCAGAAAAACCGTAGGCAAATTCCCCGGTCACAAATTCATCAACAAGAACGGCATAAGACTTATCGAACTATGCCAACAGAATAACCTGAAGATCATGTCAACATCCCTCAGAAAATCTCCACGAAAACAGAAGACATGGAGATCGCCTATACAACAGATTGGTGAATTCTAGATAGACCACGTTGCGATCTCATACCCCACAACAAAGAGAGATTCATGATGTTCAAGTCCGCAGGGGCGCAAACATCGACTCAGACCACTACCTAACACGAGTCAAAGTAAAATTCACCCCCAAGGACAATTCATCAGAAAAAGGCACATCTACAGAAATTCGACACGAAAAGGATCAAGGAATCCAATCTAACAGAGGAATGGGAAAAGGAACAGGCAGATACATGGGAAAAATTGCACAAAAAAAATACACAAAAGCACAGGGAACTGATCCCATTGAAAAAGAACACAAAACACCCGTGGTGGGGACTCGGAATGCGAAAGTGCATTGCAGCGACGCAAACGAGAATTTCAGGAGTACAACAGTAAAAAATCCCCAGAAAGCCAACAGTTTTTTAACGAGACTAGA